>JAGFNK010000570.1:0-33249 GCA_025769875.1 Russula earlei | reverse complement strand
GAAGAAGCTACATGCACATGTACCCGTGCCGATGCCTATTGCTGCCTTGATGCACACCTCACATCATCATTTCAATTTTGTCTCTTTCACTCTTCCCTCAGTCCTTGTCCAGCCCCATGAACTTAAGTGTGCCCTTCTCACGCGGTACAGTTGTAATAGTCATATCATATCATGGATGGATTCAGCTGTAGGGATAATGTAATATTATCATGCTTGGGGTTGGCACCCCAAAACGTGAACATCCAATGAGTGAACATCTAGCTACAGTACATGAGGTTCCACTGTCTAAGTTTCAAGACAATCCATTGAGAAATGGTTGAGACATGGCAGTATGAAATTTCGCATGCAGCTTGGCACCCAAAAATTGAAACTTCAAAAACTGAATATTAGGCTCCCATATTTTCGCTGCACCTAGATACAGTATATAAGGTCCCACTGTCCATGTTTCAAGGCAATCTATTGAGAAATGGTTGAGATATGGCAGATCGAAATTTCGAACTCAGATCACACCCAAAAACCGAAACTTCAAAAACTAAGAATCAGACCCCAACTCTTGGGCTGCACCTAGATACAGTACATGGGATCCCACTGTCAAAGTTTCAAGTCAAGCGGTTCAGAAACAGTTGAGATATGGCAGTTCAAAGTTTTGCACTCATGTCACCACCCAAAAATTGACATTTCAAGAACTAAAATTAGGCTCCCATATTTTAGCTGCACCTAGATATAACATATAAGGTTCTACTGTCAAAGTTTCAAGGCAATCTGTTGAGAAACTGTTGAGATATAGCAGTTTTATTTTTGCACTTGAAATGACATCCAAAAATGGCAAGTGCAAGGTCACATGAAAACGACAGTAAGATTTTGTGTGAAATGAAATTGTGAAAAAAATTGAAACTGCAAAATTTAGGTTTATGCTTGGTGGAAAATACCCTTTTGTGATTGACAAAAGTGTAACATTTTGAATAACAAAAGTTAATGTTATGTTACAAATTTTCAGGGGAAAAATCTTAAAATTTAGTTTATATTTTGTTATATAAAATTCTTGTTACAAAATGATGGAGTAATGGTATAACAAACTCCTTCTCTGTACCATTGGAATGGTTTACCTGCAAGCTTACAAACCTCCCTTGGCAACAATTTTCATAATTTTGTTTCATCATTTTGTCACAAGAATTTTATATAGCAAAATATAAACTAAATTTTAAGATTTTTCCCCTGAAAAATTGTAACATAACATTGACTTTTGTCATTCAAAATGTTACACTTTTGTCAGTCACAAAAGGGTATTTTTCACCCAGCATAAACCCAAAATTTGCAGTTTCAATTTTTTCACAATTTTGTTTCACACAAAATCTTGAAATAATTTACAATTTTTGTAACATAATGTATGTTCTAAAATCTTGTCAATACTATTTACTAATTTCATCATTTCATAACAGGAATCTATTGTAACAAATCTAAAATGAAATTTCACAAATTGTTTCCTACAAATCTGTATCAAAATAATAGATTTTGTTATTCAAAACGTTACAGTTTTGCCATTCACATAAGTTGATTTCCTAACCAGTGATAATGTATGTTCTAAAATCTTGTCAATACTATGTACTTATTTCATCATTTTGTGCTAGCAATCTATTGTAACAAAATTTAAAATGAATTTAAGTTGATTTCCCAACCAGTAGGCTCTGGTTCTTTTAACAGGTATATAAGTCATACATACCAAGGCCTCACCAGGAAGTCAAGTTGAATCTCCTGTCTAGCTAACAGACAATCAATCCTATTCTTCTCATAACTGCCTGACTACCAGTTACCTCTGCCATCAAACACTCAACAAGTCTAATTCTTCATCATGTTATCTGACGGCCCTCCCTTGTGAAGCATCGCAGGGTCATTCTTTTATTCTGTTTCTTCAAAAATGATCTTGCGTTTTTGATCTGTTCCAATTCCTCCAATTCCTCCTTCGAAAGACTGTCTATTATTTTCCATTGCGGAGCCGCCGGCGCTTCGATTGAAACGTTCAAATCGTTTGAATCAAAGAGTGGCTGCTGTTCCTCACCAGGAGGCACATAACATGAATCATGTCCCGATGCCCGTTTCGAGAGAATGTTCGCATTGATTGTTCCCTCCCTCGGAGATGTCCACACCGTCTCCCCTGAAGCCAGGATTGGATTTGGTGCATCTCTGCAAGATAAAGCTGACTTCGGATGGGGAGGAGAGAACTTGAAGAAATATGCGTACCCTGATGGAAGAGCAAACGATGGAACGATTCCAATGGCGAGGGAGAATATGGCAGCAAATTTAAAGGCGCGCATTATTACTTAGGAGTGAATTTTTGGATTGTTGGGACTGGAAATTTGTCCAAGTCGTCAATGTATGAATAAGATGTAGATTGTGAGAAAGACCGTCGGCAGCCAGCACTGGTTAGTATGGAATGAATGGGAGCGCAGCTGGGGGTAATCGTAAACGCAGGCGTTGACTTTATACTGTAGCCAGCCCCTCCCATCTTTTCGCGATACCTTGATCAGGATTGGTAGGGCTATCATCCCGTCAAGCCCCATATCACGATCACCTGATGTTGATGCCCATTGATGCATCAGCATTCCAGCCTTGCAATGCGACCTTGAAAGGAGCGAGGCGCATGAATCACCAATGTCGAGTGGCCACCGAAAAGAGGGGCAAACCTGTTTGTTATCATGCAAAAGCAAACGTGCCAGTGCAGTCCTATATGTAGGCTATGGCCTTCGGATATGGAGCGCGAGTTGTCGTTTGGCATTGTCACCCGCCGCGTACGGTACTCAGAAGTGTTCGAGTGTGGGAACTTTAGATAAGCACACGTCCGACGTGGTAAAGCAAGCTCTGGGAGGGTCGCCGATCGGGGTGACTCCCGGAATCGCCTTATCGGTCCGGCGCGACCGACGTGTACTACTACTTCTTCTAAATCTTGAGCATGGCCCGTGTCATCGTCACTTTTGCCAGGCAGTTTTCTTTCTCTCTCACCCTCCGCGTTCCATAGCGCTTTTCCTTGCCATGCTCCTCCATCATTCGGTGACGACTCCAAGCCAAGACCAGGGGAACAACCCCTCTCCACGCGCGACAGGTGCTCGATAGCCGATGGCACAACACATTTTTCCCACTAGCGCGATTTTCACACGTGGAGTCATTCATGTTCTGACGCTGGCATGGCAGACGTGCGTTCCCGGATTCTCGAATCTTGACAGGTGAATTTCACGTGGAATATTTGTCCGTTGAAAACGTCCATTTCTTCTCTACCTCACGACGCAATCGTCCCACGTTTTAGCCCTTTCACTCTGTCTCCTCAGCTAGCGTTTTTCGCGCGTCACCACTCGCGCGTGCTCATTTCTTTCGCTTTCTCTCCCTTCTTCCTGCCCTTCCGGCCCCACTTCCTGCAAGACGAACATCCAATTCCCATGCCAGGGGGTTCTTCTGTGCCACCATGAATTCAGTACGCGTTCCGATTTCACTTTTTTAATTTTCTCTTTTTCACAATACTCGCTCTTTCTAACCCCTCCTCACAGTGATAGCAACAGTCTGGGCTACGGCGATGACACAGCCCTCAGAACGATTACGAGGGGTCGATGCTGGCCACCAACATTTCTTTTCACGCGATACTCGCGCGTTCGTATTAGTACTCCATGTGCTCTTTTCTTTCGCTTTCTCTCCCTCCCTGCCTCCTTCCTGCCCTTCCCGCCCCGCTTCCTGCAAGAGCAACACCCAATTATCCCATGCCAAGATGGTCCTTAAAGCGAACAGGTCAAGTCCATCAAACGTACCTGAATTGCGAGAAACATCCATTTGCGCGTGCGTTATTTCGTTTTCGGTTTTGTGGCTTAAATTTTTTTTTCCCAGTAGCCATGAAAACTCCGTACAACCACAAACTGGCGGTGCACAAGTTCCGTCTCACAGTGAGGAGTGAACCTCTCGCTCACCTGCTCACTGCCCTGTATTGCATTTCCTGTGGGTGTTGATCTCGCGCATGTGTTTTTCTTTTTCTTTTTCTCTCATTTCTTCTTTCCTCTCCTCAAACCTCCCTCTACATGCTTGAGACTAACCCCACAGTTGAAACCCTGTTGGCATACAACTGTGTGTCCTGTGTGCATGATCTTTGCATGATTCACTGTGCCTTCTCACGTGTTTATTCTCCCACGCCATATCCATATTCATGCGGCGACCGTGCATGTGAAGTTTTCTTGGCCCGCTCTTAGCCCACTTCCTCCATCATTTGGATGTGTCACACCAAATGCAATCCAGTTGACTATGTTACTTTCAGTGGATATATCAAGGACAGAGACTGATTGGCTGTGTTTGATAGGATGATGGTAAGAGTTCTGTTTTTGGTTGAGTGGTCACCTTAAGAGCAGTTACTTCTTTTGCTGTCATTCTTTCCCCTCTTTCCCCTCTCCTGCCCCCTCTTCCTTCCCCATGGTCCCAGTTCAAGACTCTCAAGCTGCCAGTTTCATCAAGTTTTCACCGGCTATACCCAAGTCATTCGAGTTTTTGAGTTTTCCTGTGCCATGTTGTTTCTGCGGGTGTGTTTTTTGTTTTGTTTTCATGCACTCTCTCATCATCTCCCCTCTCCTTCACTGGTTGGAAATTCAACTTATGTGAATGACAAAAACTGTAACATTTTGAATAACAGAATTTATTGTTTTGAGACAAATGTGTAGCAAACAATTTGTGAATTTCTATTTTAGATTTGTTACAATAGATTGCTGTTACAAAATGATGAAATAAGTAAATAGTGTTGACAAGATTCTAGAACACACATTATGTTATAAAATTTTTTAATTATTTTAAGATTTTGTGAGAAACAAAATTGTGAAAAATTGAAGCTACAAAATTTGGGTTTGGCCACCTTTTCATAACTCAAATTTTGCAGTTTCAATTTTTCACAATTTTGTCTCACACAAAATCTTAAAATAATTACAAATTTTGAAACACAATGTATGTTCTAAAATCCTGTCAATACCATTTACTAATTTCAACATTTGTAACAGAAATCTATCGTAACAAAATCTAAAATGAATTTCCACAAATTGTTTTCTACATATTTGTATCAAAACAATAAATTCTGTTATTCAAAATGTTACAGTTGTGTCATGCACATAAGTTGGTTTTTCAACCAGTGCTTCCTACTAAACAGCTTCTTGTTGGCCTTCAAGCTGCCTTCTCACTCCCTTCTTCTGTGTCACTGCAGTGGTGATGATGGGGATGACAAAGACGTATGAGAGTACTTGTATTTAAGTGAAAGAAAAAAAAAATGCACACAAACAATTAACTAAAATCGTGCGTGGGGGAAAACACGTGTTGCTTGAAGGTAAATTATGCTTGAACCGAAAGCGAGCTCCCGCAAGCAGGAAATGGTATTTCAGGGGATGGGCACATCACAGAAACAAAAGTGCAACCCTCTCCCTAGGTCTCGCCAATGTGCGTTTCGGGTTTCCTTTTACTTGGGCAATCTCACTGTCACAGTGACAAGTACAAACCATGCTCAGCATCTTCAATGAGTGTCTTATGCATTCTGTGCGTTACCCTTCCCCCCACTCTTTTTCACTTTTCATTTTTTTGTCACTCCCCTCTGCTTTCCTTTGCACAGGCTTCACGCGGCTTCAAAACGTTGAACACACGTTCACATCTCGACTCACCTGTACCCTGGTGCCGTCTTCTGCATCGTCCTTGATGCCTCCTCTTACCATGACAAAGCCACCGACACCACTGTCCAAGTCCAAGAAATGAGAGAAGGTGGCCCTCGCTCCCGGGCACAGGCCAATGAACAGTGAACAGGTGCGTTATTCCTTTTCATTTTTGTGCACTCTCTCATACTCTCCGGCTTTTTGTCAAGTGCTCAGGGGGAAAAATGGACATATTGAGTGATGACAAGATGCCGCTTAGAACACATATGCAAATGACGATGACGGCTATGGGCGCAGTCCCAAGAAGTGCCACATGTGAGAGCCGGAACAGTGCCGTGGAGGTGAGTATCTGACTGTAGTTCAAAAATATTAGTTAGCGTTGATATGTGAAATATATATTGTTTCCTGACATTTGTGTGAATTTAAGTGCCTGAGTTGTTTATCATAACAATGTTGCAATCAGTAGAACATAAGCATGTGGTTGGCTACATAAGTATGGTTGATGATGGGAAGAAATGTATATTTATGTTGTTGATATAACATTGTATGATTTATGTAGCATTGGTAGAAGAAATGTAGTCAATGGTGCTCTATATAACCCTGGTGGCGGCTATATAGAGTTTGGTGGTTGCTATGTAGGCATGAAACCTTGATGGTTGTAAAGTTGCTACAGACACTATGGTAGCTATATAGCGCTACATAGCATTTTCATTTTTTCCTGATGCCCCTCCTTTTATTCATCACCAACCTTTGGCCCCTTGTTATTGTCTTTCCTTTGTTTACCCTCATCCCCTTGGTTACTATTTCATCCCTTGATGGTGATGGTCTCTTATTGTCTTACCTTGTGTTTCATCTATTGTCTGATCCCTTTTTGCTATTTGTCTGATTTTATCTATTGTTCCACATATGGTACTGTACAGCCTCGCTACATACAGTATTTAAGCACCTGTAAAAGCTGGGGAATGCCCCAAGCTTAGCTTTGTCCCATTTCCTGTTACATCCCTTGCCCTGTATCCTCTCTCAATCACAACTTGCTTGTGCTGGCTTATACCCTGCTTGACATCAACACACTAGAAGGAACCCTTGTGTTCCTCTTGCTCCTCTCTTGCTCTATCATTGTCCTCCTCTTCTGTGAGATTACCAGAATATCAACTCTGTCTGTGGATTAGGTCATCCTTGACTTAGTCTTGAGATGCTAAACCCTTGAACCAGTCTCTTTGAGCCGGCCCCATTGAAACACTGAACCAAGTTGCAGGGACTTGGCCCCATTGAACCAAGCTAACACTCCAATGGCCACAATGCCATAACAGCTTGGATGCATAATGGATGGCTTTGGAAGGCAGTGTAAATTTGTTGGTTGACAAAGGGTTCCTCCTTGTTCATGGTGTCATGGAATATTTGTGCCGCTATATCTTTGAATGATGGTTCCTCATTTTCTGGGAAGGTGAGGGCCTTTATCGAACCCTCTTTGTGCACTGTAAGCTGATGGGACCATTATAGAAGGTTGTGTCATTATACATGTTGCAGGGCAATTCTGTAGGGTGATAGTGTCATTGGTCCAGTTGATGTCTGGATTGTGGTGTCCTTAACCAGTTCGGTTCCTAGGACAATGTCATGATCTCCTATGTTGGTGACAAGGAATTCTGCCTGTTTGTCATGTGTGCCTCCTACAGCTTTGATTCAAAGTCATTGGATAGTGCTGTATCTGATTAAGCCATTAGTATTTGTGGTGCCATCCACATTCTGTGCTGGTAGAGGCTTTTTCAGGCTCTGAAGGTGGAGGTTATGTTGGTTCACAAACTGTTCATGGATTATCATTCCTTCTGCCCCACTGTCTATGAGGGCACTTGCACCAATTTCCTCACCACTGAGTTTCCCCACAAGTGTTACTTTCAAGGCTATGGAAGGGGATCTTATATTCTTTGTAAAGACTTTGGGGTAATTGATTTGAAATGGTATTGTGGCAATCTGTACCATATTCCTTAGCGGTGCACTAAGGGGTTCTATCAAAAATCTATAGGAGCAGAGTGCAGATGGGGGATGCTAGCAGTGAGACTTTCTTGCCAAGTTACAAGGGATGCAATGGGAACCAGGTTGGTTTCCTTCTGTTCAGGTTGTTCTTCCTGAATGGTGGCCAAGCAGACAGCTGTCTGCAAGGATTGTCTGGGGCGGCAAGTACGAGTGGCAGTTTTCTTAGACCTGCAGTCTTTGGCTATATGGTTGGGTTTGCCACAGTAGTAGCACAGTTTCAGTTCTGTGCAGCATTGTTTCTCAGCCTTTGTGAGCATGTTACAAGGAGTGTTGGTGTTCCAATGCTGTTCACTTGGTTCTCCTTGATAGAGGTTGATCTCTACTGGGTTATCTTGGTCAATGGTGGTTAGATTTCTTGTTTGTACTGTTGGTTGTCTGGTATGGAATGATGGTGATGCCCACATGTGGTATACTTGGTCAAACGCATGTCCTTTTTTGACCAATGCCGCTAGAGTAGTTGGAGCTGGGGTAATGCCTAATATCTTGGTGTGAATCCCTTGATTCAGGTTACGTTGGAAAGCAAACATTTTAGTGTTCTCATCTGCTTGGGATTGGGAGGTGTGATGGGACCATTTTTTGGTACCATTCATTGAATGGTGTATTCCCTTGTTGAAAGGAATGCATCAGGGTGTTTGATTCTAACTGTGCATCCACTGGGATGAAGTGATCAGCAAATGCAGTCTTGAAGGCTTGCCATGAGCCATAGTTGACTGGCTGTTGAGCTTGTGCTTTTGTAGTCAATTTGCAGGCCCATGTTCCAGTGGGGGTGCCATTTTTGAAATGCGTAAGGGCAGCAGCAACTCTTTTTCCCTGATCTGGGAAGGAGTCCAGGTTGATGTAGTAGTAGTTATCTAAGGCAGCCCAGAATGTCTCTGCATTGTCCGCCTTTCCATCAAAGGGTTCTGGGGCTGATCAAATGATACAATTCTGTTGTGCCAGGGCGGGAGCTGCCATTGGAGCAGGTTGCAGAGGTGGTACTGGAATGGGTGGTGGGACCAGGGGAGCTGGTGCTACAGGTGCTGGTGGAGGTGCTAGTACTGGTATGGCCGGTACTGGGGAATTTGTTGATGGTGCTGGGATTCTTGTGATCCTACGCGTCAGAGACAGAGGTGGTGGAGGTGGTACTGTTACAGTACTGTATCCTACCATTTGAGGAGTCAGGAGATGACTTAGTTTGGGGGGTTCAAATCCTCCTGGTATGTGAGATGGTCCTGGAGTTGGTGTGTTCTTCCAGAGGGGGTTGGTGCCCTTGTGATCTGGGATAGGAGTCCTGAAGCAGTTTCTACTGTGGATTCTAGACTCTGAGTGACTTTGGCCTGTTCTGCTTCTTCCTGTGCAGAGGAGAAGTCAACTGGTTTGTGGTTTTGATGTGTGAATAGTTCAAGGTTCCTACTCCAATGAACTATGTGGTTTTGAAATGTTGCAGTCCCAGTGAGGAGATTGAGGTTAACAAGAAAGGCAACTTCTGGTATGAGGGCTCAAAGTGTTTCCATGGAAAGTTCGATGTCTGGTTCATTGAAGCCTTCCCTTGCATCTAAGGTCCACAGATTGTAAAGTGTGTCATATTGGGTGATGGATTGATCCCTGCAGATGCCACTATAATACTCTCCAGTGATGTTGTATTCAATGTTGCAGAAAATGATGGGAATCTGTAGTTGTTCACTTTCTGTGAGGGGTCTCCATTTTGTTTCTTCTGTGTTGGAACCCTGGCTCATGTACTACCAGTCTTTATGTGACTGGCAGTAAGGATCTTTGCAGAAATACAGGTGTTGCAGGGAATGTCAATATTCTTCTGCTATATGATAATAGATGCATCCAATGAAGCAGATTGGTTTGTAAGGGTTTTCTCCCTTTACAGCCTCTGCATACATTGCAGGCCAAATGGTGGGCTTTTGTTAGTCCCAGGAGGTGTGCCAGAGGCAAGTGTAGTGCCAGTCCCTATGCCAGTAGCAATAGGGGTCTTTGCAATAGAATGGAAGTTCAAAAAGATGTTGATCCTTTCTTGTGAGATGGAAGATGCATTTTCTGTGATTGTGAGGTCTGTAAAGGCCTTCGCCTTTTACTACCTCTGCATATGTCACAAGAACTGGTGTCTCAGACTGGACCAGCAACCAGGCTAGCCTACCCAGACAAGATTTGTGTTTACCTCATGTTTGATGACTTGTATATATGACTTGTGTGTACCAGCACTTTCCTGCATGTTCTCTCCAATCACCTTGCCTTTGCCTCAAGGATACTATTTGATATAGTATCCCACATGTATATAAACCTGTTCACTGACAAGAACAAGCCCTAAGCTTGTTCTCCTGTGAATATCACTGGATTCCTGCTTCGGAACTTGTAGGCTTGCAAGCAATCAAGCAATCATCTCAGAAACCTTCCTGATCCTCCAAGTCTTCAAACACGAAGACTTATCATCTCCTTCCCTCTTCTGCGGTACACAATTGCCTTGGCATTGTTGTCACCAAGATCCCCAAATCTTGCAAGAACTTATTGTTCTCGCTTGACTCTGTGCATGTGTCCTGTGCGTGAACTGATTTGTCAGTGACACTGTCCCCAGTCGGTTACAGCATAGGTTGCTACTGGGACATCTACATTAAATAGGTATGACAGTTCCACTGGTTTCCATCCCATGGGTACATGACAGTGTATACTGGTAATAGAGCAGTGTAAGGAAGATTATGGCAGCTTTTGACTTTTAGCAGTGGGTTGGATGATCAAGAATTACCATAAAAGGCGATTGGGTCAGCAAGAGAATTGGGGGTTCAATCATGTGTTAAATTACACATATAAGCAAGTTAACAATAACATGATTACTTACCTTTTTCCCCTACCAAATCAAAAACAAATGTTATCCTGTTTCCAATTGACCGGCGCACCATCTGCCCCATCCACCCCATCCACCACTTCCAGCCTGAGTGCCCCTTGCACAACACAACATTTAAAGTTTGGGCATGCCCCTTCAAAGGTCATTGCCAATTCTGGAAAGAGGGGAGGTTTTAATTATGACCAGGAGCATGGTGCATACCCCATGGAATGGCCAACATCAGCTGATTTTGATGTGTGGCACCAGCAAGAAGAACTTGCTCATGCAATTGAATTGATTACATCCAGCACCTGAGCATGGGCAGGGATGGACAAAGAAGGTTTTCATCTGTTCCCACCAACTATCTGGGGGAGCTTTGCATTATGTAAAGAAGCACCCTGATCACACATGGAGATCCAAGATCAAGAAGACAGGTTGCCATTGCCAAATAGTCATCAAATCTTACACAGACATGCCTACCATTCTCAGACAATACACAAGCAAGCATGACCATGAAATTGGAATTGCTAATCTTGCTTACACACAAATGTCACACATAGCGCATGATAAATTAGATCCTTGTTGTCAAGGAAGGTTGATCCATGGGAAATAGTAAGTGTGCATTGAATTTATTTTTAATCACTAACCTAATGAATTGAAAGGTACACAATATTCAAGATTTGTTGCCCAATGGCAGCCAAGACTGATTCATCTTGCTTTGGGATGTGAGCCACATGGCCTGGAAAATTGAAGATGACAATATCAGGCTGCATTCAGAGGATGCTATCTCCACCAGGCTCTGGTTGGACAGATTGACAGATGAAATACAAATATTTCTTACAAAGACAGGCTGCACAGTGCCCCATCTCAGTCAAATCTGCAGGAAGATGCATATATGTTATGCATCCAGACCCCTTTCCAAATGGAGGCATTCTGCTGCCTTGGGAACAGCTTCATCGGTATCAACACAACTCATAATATTACTCAATATCTGGACTTCTTATTATTTACCATGATCATGCAGGATCACTGGGGACATGGTGCATACAGTAATATTTACTCAATATTTAGTGCACTTACCTTTTCCAGATAGGTGTGCCTGTTGCCTGGATGCTAGCATCCAATGGAACAATGGAGACAATGGTGGAAATAATATTACAAATCTATTGCAATTTCCAACAAGATAACTGGGCAGATTTATTACCAATGGCCCAGGACATTATGAACTCACATACCTCTAGTGCTACACAACAAACTCCTTATGAGTTATGGATGGGATTCTTACCAAAGACCTATCAACCAGCAGATATGGGGACTTTCCAAAACTAGAAGATAGAAAGGAATGGCTACAAAAGGCAAGACAGGATGCCCAAAAAGCTATCCTATTAGGGCATAGACTACTGAAGAAGAAAATAGGGTACAAACCTTACAAGGAAGGAGATAAAGTATGGTTTGAAGGAAAGAACATCAAAATGTTCCAACCAATGGCCAAGCTAGCTGCAAAAAGACTAGGGCCATTTGTTATTGAAGAAGTGATCAGTCCAGTGACATACAAATTACAATTACCAAGCAGATGGAAAGTTCATGACATTTTCCATGCTAACCTCCTACATCCATATCACAAGATGGAGGAATATGGCACAAACTATGAAGAACTACCACCTGATGTTGTAAATGATGATGAAGAATGGGAACTTGAAAACATTCTGGGGTCAAGGCGTGTAGGAAAGAAGAAACAGTTACAGTATTACATCCATTGGAAAGGATACTCCTCTGCTCATGACTCTTTGGAGCCAGCCACTAACTTACATGCCTCTGGCCTTGTGAAAAGTTTTCACCAAAAGAACCCTACTGCCATAAGGACTATAAAAACTTACATGGAAAGTGGAACTGACTCAAGTGGATCTCCCTCTCCAATCAAAGAACTCTGTCTCCAGCTCAGTCACACTCATATTGATCAGTTACTCCCCATCTATCTTGACCTTGTTGGCAATAGAAGTAACATGTCCACCAATGAGCGAGTGTCACCTTCCTATCACATCCAAACACCTTCTCCCTCTCTCCCTGACCTCAAATACCTCAAACCAGTTGTACCACCAGGACCTACAATGGAAGGATCAACTAGTCCTATTCCCATTACATCCATTTCCTCAACAAGTACCTATGTGGACCCCAATAATCCTGGAGAAGGGTGGATGCAATATGATCCAAGCCTACACCTTGTCCAGATTACCATCCCAAACAACTGGCATGAACTCATCCTCATCACAGCCAAGTATTATTCAATGGGGTGTGGGTGGAAATCCCAGAGCGGAAGAACCATTCATATGGGGGTGCCAAGGGAAGGACAAGTTGGTCTACGAGAACCCCTACACATGCACCCTAACTACAACATCTACTTCAATCTCCCTGCAGACGTTGAAGAAGAATACCCTGACATTCTTGCAGCCGACATCCCAGATTTCTCTCTCCACATGTTTAATTCCCTTCTTACCTCACACTGGTTGGGAAACCAACTTATGTGAATGGCAAAACTGTAACATTTTGAATAACAAAATTTATTATTTTGATACAAATTTGAAGGAAACAATTTGTGAAATTTCATTTTAGATTTGTTACAATAGATTCCTGTTACAAAATGATGAAATTAGTAAATAATATTGACAAGGTTTTAGAACATACATTATGTTACAAAAATTGTAAATTATTTTGAGATTTTGTGTGAAACAAAATTGTGAAAAAATTGAAACTGCAAAATTTGGGTTTATGCTGGGTGGAAAATACCCTTTTGTGACTGACAAAAGTGTAACATTTTGAATGACAAAAGTCAATGTTATGTTACAAATTCTCAGGGGAAAAATCTTAAAATTTAGTTTATATTTTGCTATATAAAATTCTTGTGACAAAATGATGAAACAAAATTATGAAAATTGTTGCCAAGGGAGGTTTGTAAGCTTGCAGGTAAACCATTCCAATGGCACAGAGAAGGAGTTTGTCATACCATTACTCCATCATTTTGTAACAAGAATTTTATATAACAAAATATAAACTAAATTTTAAGATTTTTCCTCTGAAAATTTGTAACATAACATTAACTTTGTTATTCAAAACATTACACTTTTGTCAGTCACAAAAGGGTATTTTCCACCCAGCATAAACCTAAATTTTGCAGTTTCAAATTTTTTTCACAATCTCATTTCACACAAAATCTTAAAATAATAATTTACAATTTTTGTAACATAATGTATGTTCTAAAATCTTGTCAATACTATGTACTAATTTCATCATTTCATAACAGGAATCTATTGTAACAAATCTAAAATGAAATTTCACAAATTGTTTCCTACAAATCTGTATCAAAATAATAAATTTTGTTATTCAAAATGTTACAATTTTGTCATTCACATAAGTTGATTTCCCAACCACTGTCAGTCACACACACATTGGCAGATGCTGGAGTCCAAGCTGAAATATGGCACATTAACCACCATTCCATGCAACTCTCTGGCCTGGCTCAATGAAATCAATTACTTAACGAGCAGCAGAAAGTTATTCAGTGAGAAAGAGATCAATTGGCTCTTGATAGAGCTAGAGCAGAGGATATTTACCAGGGAGTGTATTCTCATCTCCAAGCTGCCAAATTCATCCCTCATGCACAAGAAATGTGGTCTCTTGTCACAAGAGCAGATGGCCTGAGAGGCATTTTGGAAGATATGAATGTATGGCAAGAGGAGCTCCACTTACCTGAGGTACAGCTCATCATTGCCTGTCACATTGCAGAAAGAATTAGAGGAGGGGCTCACAGCGAAGATCCTCAGGACAATGAGGGAAGAAAAGGAGGACTGTCTTCAGGAGCTCACAAGGAGGAGGTTGTTGAGAGAGGAGAGTTTTCTCACCCTCCATCCCCCCCTTACAATGCAGCAATGGCTAAATGGTGGCAACCCATGTATGAGAACAAGTGCAGATGGTGTGTGTCAAGACACATACTGCTGATCACTAAGGACTCAGGAGCAGGTGGGCAAGGGTTGGAACAGGTGGTACATGGCGTAGGCGGCGTTGAACAGGAGGACGAGCCAAATGACTAGAATGTACCAGATGGGGACTGGTACATGTTGCAGGAGGCAGAGGCAAAGAGCAGAGGCCAGTGCGGCAAAGAGGCTTTAAACAAGGCAGTTGTTGAATAGTACCCTGAAGACGAGGAAGGCTTTAAACTGAGCGGTCACAGGGGAGTACCCAGGAAGATGAGAGTATCACAAATGGACAGTCTGACAACTGCCATGCTACATTGGGGCTTATATACTGTGTACAGGGTCGCTTACAAAGGACTGGAACTATTCTAGACTCCTCAGTACCATCCAATAAGACTACAGGGGCATAAACTTGCTTGTGTCAGGTTTCAGGCTTACTGAGTGTATTACTGATCATTGTAGAGTGATGACATCTTTATGATGTCACTGTGGAGCGCTTAGTGAGCCCATGAAGTCATTGTGGAGTTGCTCAGTCAGCCATGATGTCATTGGAGCTAAATGATGTCATATGGGTTATGCAATGAGTTATAGGAGTCCATGCTGCTGTTTCAGGTTCCTGGTGGCTGAGTGGCCATGTGGCTGCCACGCAATGATTACCCGATTAGGAAATGGGTGCCTGGTTGTGTTATAGTGCCTTTGCAATAGCGATATCTTGCACCACAGGAGGAGTAGCCTTAGAATTGGAAGTGTGTTGATGATGCAAAGTGAGAGAGGTTTCTCTTTGAGTGAAACAGGACAATATATGGCCAGGATCTGGCCTTGGTTCATAACAGTGTGGCTGGAAAGGACACTGTGATTGACACTGCAAAACACCTCATTATGCCTGCATCTCATGCCAACATTGCATAGTGCCAGGGAATCATTGATTCTATCAACCTACTGAAAGGTGCAGTCTTTTGCAACCTCTTTTTCCAGAAGAGAGGACTCTATGCAGACACTTATGGGGCACTGTCAAGGTCTTACATGATGCAGTTGCTAATGCTTGAGCTGCAACCACTGCAGTGGAACACCTCAAGAGCAGTTTGACCAGCACTAGAGAAGAAACTTCAGCCACAGAAAAATTGGTCACAACTGTTCTGGACAATGGCACTATCAATCTCAACACTCCTCTTCCTTCTCTAAGTCCTACCCCAGTAACCTCACATCATGCTACACCAGCCGAGGCTAGAGTGGGGTCAGAACCTCCACTCACTACATGAGGGAGATGTTAAGACACATACTGCTGATCACTAAGGACTCAGGAGCAGGTGGGCAAGGGTTGGAACAGATGGTATGTGGCGTAGACAGCATTGAACAAGAGGACGAGCCAAATGACTAGAAGGTACCAGAAGGGGACTGGTAAGTGTTGCTGGAGGCAGAGGTGAAGGTTGGAGGCCAGTGCAGCGAAGAGGCTTTAGACAAGGCGGTCGTTGAAGAGTACCTTGAGGACAAGGGAAGCTTTAAACTGAGCAGTCACAGGGGAGTACCCAGGAGGATGAGAGTATCACAAATGGACAGTCTGACAACTGCCATGCTACATTGGGGCTTATATAGTGTGTACAGGGTTGATTACAAAGAACTGGAACTATTCTAGACTCCTTGGTACCATCCAATAGGACTACAGGGGCATAAACTTGCTTGTGTCAGGTTTCAGGCTTACTAAGCATATTACTGATCATTGTGGAGCAATGACATCTTTATGATGTCACTGTGGAGCACTTAGTGAGCCCATGAGGTCATTGTGGAGTCACTCAGTCAGCCATGATGTCATTGGAGCTAAATGATTTATGCAACAAGTTGTAGGAGTTCATGCCGCTGTTTCAGGTCCCTGGTGGCTGAGTGGCCATGTGGCTGCCACACAATGATTACCCAATTAAGAAATGGGTGCCTAGTCGTGTCATAGTGCCTTTGCAATAGCAATATCTTGCACCGCAGGAGGAGTAGCCCAAGAAACAGAAGTGTGTTGACAATGCAAAGTGAGAGAGGTCTCTCTTTGAGTGAAATAGGACAATATATGGCCAGGATCTGGCCTTGGTTCATAACAGGAGATGAGGCAGAGGAGGAAACAATCAACCATTGCATCAAAGTACTAGGACTAGGAGAGGGTCAAATGCTCCTCAAACTGCCAGACAAGGGGGTGGAATTCCTGCTCGTGAAGCTCCCAATTCAGTGTGCCTAGCTTCCACCTCACATCGAATGCCTAGAGCTAGCAACCCTCAAGTTGACCCATGCATTACTACCAAGCAAGAACACAGACAACATCACTATTTGGCAGAGTTATACACCCCTCCTGATTTTATACCAAGACAACCTCAAGATATTGATTGTATTCTCAAGTCCAAAGCACAAGAGTTGACTGAAGGATGGGAAGGTGAGTGGGTTGAAGGATATCATGGAGTGAGTGACTAGGTCGTGCCAGACCTAACCTTGAGGGGGTATGGTGTTAGGAATCGACTTGTGCTCTGGACTGACTGCTTACTCATGCTTGCTTACTTTCTTGCTGAGTGATTAGCTGATTCATGATTACTGATTGCTTACTAATGTGATGACTGATGCTTAGTGATTGTTACTGGATTGATGACAGATATTAGGATAGGATGACTCACATGTGAGTCATTATTGATACCTTTTGTTTGAAGTCCCTCTTTTTGGATAGTAGAGGGTCTCAGCTATATGCTTCCCAAGTTTCATATAAATCAGATCAGCCATTGTTGAGATATGGTATAAATACTCTGGTGTATCAAAGTTGAAGCCTTATGCTTGACTTACTCTCTGAATTGTTATTCAATTCTCTCTCTATCAAAGAAACTACTACTCAGAAGCGATAAGAGGACCCTCTCATCTCCTTCATACACTCTTACCTGAGATAACATCAAAGGCATTGAAGTTTAGTGCTTGAACTATATCAAGCAACTCTATCGCTTAAGTAGCATTTAAGATCAGCAAATCTTAGCAATCAGCTAGGAAGGGAAACAATGAAATGAGAGAATGAGTTGTAAAAAAAAATTCCTTACCTGATCTGTTGCCATGAGTCACTCTATTGCTGCTTGATGGAACTGTCAAGACACATACTGCTGATCCTTTGAGGACTCAGGAGCAGGTGGGCAAGGGTCGGAACAGATGGTACGCAGCGAAGGCAGCGTTGAGCAAGAGGACGAGCCAAATGACTAGAATATACCAGATGGGGACTGGTATGTGTTGCAGGAGGCAGAGGCGAAGTGTGGAGGCCAGTGCAGCAAGGGGCTTTAGACAAGGTGGTCATTGAAGAGTACCTTGGAGATGAGAGGAGTCTTTAAACTGAGCCATCATGGGGGAGTACCCAGGAAGATGAGAGTATCACAAATGGACAGTCTAACGACTGCCATGCTTCATTGGGGCTTATATACAGTGTACAGGGTCGATTACAAAGAACTGGGACTATTCTAGACTCTTTGGTACCATCCAATAGGACTACAGAGGCATAAACTTGCTTGTGTCAAGTTTCAGGCTTACTGAGCACATTACTGATCATTGTGGAGTGATGACATCATTATGATGTCTCTAAGAGTTTGTGCCACTGTTTCGGGTTCTTGGTGGCTGGATGACCATGTGGCTGCCACACAATGATTACCTGATTAAGAAACGGGTGCCTGGTCGTGTTTATAGTGCCTTTGCAATAGCGATATCCTGTACCGCAGAAGGGATAGCCCAGAAAATGGAAGGGAGTTGGCAATGCAAAGTGAGAGAGGTCTCTCTTGAGTGAAATAGGACAATCTATGGCCAGGATCTGGCCTTGGTTCATAACAGGAACAGCTTGTCAGAGTAAGGGATGAAAAGCTTCTTCTCTCTAAGGTCATGATCCAGTGTGTGTGTAGCCTCTTCCACAGCTGCCTTCCACTTTTTGACATCCCCAGGAAGCTTAGACTCAAAGTTGGCACCCTGTGCCCAGTTGTGATATTTTCCCTGAACAGAAGAAGTTTCAGAAATCAAAGAAAACTTGCAGAAACCATGTACTGCATGACTTGCTTCAAGATGGCATCATAATGTCATGACTTTGTTGACAAGGCTCTTGTTGGCCCTGTACATCTCACATCAATATACATGACAGAATTTCAAAGCAAGAACTCATGGGCAAAGTTTGTATGCCTTTTTTGCCTTCCCATTCACATCTTTGTCAACAGCGGGATGAAAGAAGTGATCAACATCTTGTTGCTTATCTTCATGTGTAGATGGATTGTCATTAACAAACTGAACATCAACATTGATGAGGAGGCCATTGGCATCAGTCACTTGTGGATTGCCCAGTGTTGCACTTTTCTTCTTTGCCTGTGATGTAGTTGCAATTGCACACTTCTTTTTGGCTGTAAAGGATGCACTTGTGGATTAGAAAGTACTTATTGGAGGCAAAAAAGACATACATGGAACTGGCTGGTCAACAATTTCATCTTCACTGTCACTGTCATTGATGGACAAGTTGCTATGCTTGTTTTGGGGAGACAACCCCATGCTGACTGAGGACAGTGCATGTGGATTAGCATCCAGTGTTGAAGATGCAGGAGGAGGGTCATTCTTGTTGGCTTGTCATGAGTGAAATGCCTGAACAGCTTTGTGCTGGAAGGAAAGCTGAGGGGCCTCAGTTTTGGCAGTGTCCTTGAGCTTTGTGGTGGGATTAACAGTCTGTACTGGGTGAGGTACATCCACATGTCTAACAATACAAATGACTAACAATCATTTGAGTACTCACTGGAGATGCTTCAACTCATCTACAAGATGTTGCAACTTGAGCTCCACAAGGTCCAAGGAAAAATTGTTTGCCCAGTTGATTTTTGAAAGGTAGGATATGATGATACCCATTCCAAGTTTGCCCTGGTGAATATGGTGAAGGTGGCCACCAGGATCACAACAATCCTCCCCAAACAATGCATCAAACCAGTGGTTGAACATTACATGTGGCAGACTATCACCTTCATTTGTATTCATAACAGACCATATGTTATCATCTTTGGATCCTCTGGGTACAGCATCTGACAAAGTGCTAGAGAGAGCACTGATATCCTTGACAAGCTGTTTGACTGTTTCAGGAGTGGTCATTGTGGATGCAGAAGGGGAGGAGCACAAGTTGACAACGCAAAAATGAGCATTGGGCACATTGAAATATAGACCACCCAAGGCTTACCTTGTACATGCACTTGAGCAAAAAGGAAGGTTGAGAGGGAGGCACAGATATGACAATGAAAAATGATGTAGATGCAACAATGAAAAATGACAGGGAACAATGGTGTGTCCATGGAAAGTTGTTGATAAATTAAAGTTTGATGATTACCTCAAATGATCCAAGCCGGGGCTTGGACGGCCCGGCTCCGGCTTTTCAAATCATAGGCCCGGCCTATTTCGGCTCGGCCTGGCCCGGCTCACAGCCTGAGGCCGGGCCAAGCACAGCACTATTGGACACAGAGGGAGGGAGGCATGGAAGGGTGAGATGCACTGGCAACCATTGGAGATGGACTAAGAATGAAAAGCTGTATGTTGTCAGAGCACTGTCGGAGGTAGTGGACATGTAGGACTCATACTCTCAAAATCAGATTGCAGTGTATCGCAAGTGAGTTACATCGATCACCAATTTTGACAAACGCAGGTCTCAGATATAAACGAGATGACAACTGTCTCTCACGGCTCGCAAACAACTCACACTAGAGTGTATTATCTCACAAGCCATCGTGAGATTTTCCCAACATGCTGACGCTCTCGTGACGCTAAAACCGAGCTACTGCTCCATCACATGCCTCGAACGTCTTCCCAGGGACGTCGCTTGACTGTTTTGAGCCTTGCCCAATCAATCGCTGAACTTACCCCCGTCTACGACATTTATGCGGCGCGGGACCCAATTCTCCTGTGTTTGCGATCAACGTCAATACTTCACCAAGGGAAACTTGATCCACTAACAGACAGCTATCATCATGCACCGTAATGGACAAAGTTCACCCATCGCTCTACCGGAAGTCCTTTCGTCTTTCTTAGGCGCCGCACTGCATCGCGGAGTGCCTTGGCGGACCTTTCGTAGTACGGCGTCCCAATTTGTTTGCTCGAGAATATCGATTCGTAGAAGTCCTTGACCAGACCTGGTCCATCAACATCAGCCATCCCCCACATTGTCCCAACTACACTTCGGAAGCCACAGTATTGCATCGCCGCCGTAAGGTGCAGGGCCTCATCCGCAATACTGCCCTTTGTCATCTCTGCGGTATGGCAAGCCGAGAGAAATGCAAACTCGGCAGTAGGAAGTCGGGATCGAATAATGTCAAGTAGTGTAAGACGTTTGCCATCATGAAGCTGGAACGAAGCGTCGAATGGCTTCCCATCTTCTAGATTTCCATGACACGCAAAATGCGAAAATCGATGGTCTCGGAGTCTCTTCAACACAGCCGAAGGTGAGGCCTTGTTTGATATAAGTGTCGTAACCTCGGTATCGAGTCGCTTTATTACCGAGGTCTCCGAGAACGCGGAGAGTAGAGATTGATCAGGTTGTGCCACAAGAAGGATCGAAGGCTTTTTGAACGTTTGTTCACCAGGTTTTCGGGATTCGATGAGCGCAGATAGTGTGGGGGTATATGAGGGGATATATAAGTCAAAGAAATGTCGCTTGATACCATCTCCTGATGGAATTGGACCCATCGCGTGCAGGGGGAGCGAACAGAACACAGATGTTGGACACCACCAAACTCTCGATTGTTCAGGTACATTCCGGTACCGGAGCATTTCGATGACTGACCGGCCAACAAGATCATAAAGGCCGCCAAGTACGGAGCGTAGATCACGTTCGTATCGCTTTGAGTCGAGACCATGCTCGATTCGGGACGTTGTGAGCCGATCTCGAAGCTTTATTGCTCGATCGTAGAAATCATCGGCGGTATTGATAAGGCAATGTGAGGAATTATGGAGAAGGATGATGATGTCGGAACGCCACTGGGAATGGTTGATGATGATAACAGGCCCTTGCGACGCAGCTGAAGTGAGAGTTTTGAAGGAAGGGGTCTTTAGGAAAGACTCAAATCCTGACAGGGATCGGACCTGGGACAAGAGATTGTCACGATCATCCAAAAGTTTCCGTTGCTTCACCAGGAGAGGACCAATTCGATCCATTCCTCCCAGGCCATCATCTCCACCATCAGCATCGCTGGTCAACAACAGCATCTCCAGGCTCTCCATTGACGGCCACGAGTTTATCCGCTAGACTGCGAGTCTGCTGCACGAAGTTGATCAACTGAGGTTCGAAGGCCGCGCATCTCGGACCAAATTAGGGCCCTTCCTTGTTCGAAGAAGTCTCGACGGCTCGATGAAGTCGACCTGTAGTGGATGAGATATGACGTAAAGTTCAACGGCAGTACTTCGTAACGATTACGCATGGAAACAAGTTGGAAATGCTGTGTATCAAGTGTTCGGTGCGAATGCCAGAGCGTCTTGCATCAACGAGATGGCACAGTCATATGCAGTTAAGGTGCAGGGCTGTTCAAACCTGCGCGCATCCTCTGCCCAGCCGACACGAAATCCGGAATCGATCTGGTGTCTTCGCATGTTCATTGTTGATCGCAATGGGGTATAGTTGCATGACTTCATCCAAGTCCTTCTTGTACCGCAGCAGATTGAAGCGGGCACGCAGAAGTGAGATAAGGTCTTCAACAGTCCGAAAAGTGCCCCAGTTGAGCAGGGGAGGATCGAACATCCCGAAGGAAAGAAATTGCCTCGTTGAGGTATTTGATACTATTAGTCCATGAAAAGGCCTTGATAAGGGCCATTCCTAGAAACGCGCTGACAAGGGCTGCGTTTCTACTACCAGGGTGACAAGAAGCGAGCAAAAGTCGAGCATACATGATGGCATCTTCAAGATCCGCTATGTCGGTGACAAGACGCAATGAAAGCGCATCGAAATATTGATCCTCCAACTCTATCGGGGTGGATTCGCCATCGCTTGACCGACGGAGAGCGTCACTCAAATCTCGGAATGGGGGGATGTTCTGAGGCTCCGAATCATCAGAACGCCCGTCTTGAAGGTCCTCTGTGACGCCAAAGTCATTGCTACGCAGGTCGAGAAGTTGAGCGAGCTGTTCGATGATCACAGGACGAGCGGGATTATTATGGGAAGTACCCGAAAGCAAGGTACGAAAGCGGTGAATCTCCTTCTCTACATATTCTGGCTTCCCACGATCTGCCTGGAACTTCGCAAACGCGACAGTCAACATCAAAGCGATTTCCTGGAATGCACCTGGGACTATTTCCTGGATCATGGAAAGCAATAAGTTGGTGAAGAATGGTTGTTCCCTCTTCGTAATCGTCATTCGACATAGTCCATTCGAAGCGATAAAGGAGAGCCTCGGCGAGGACAATGCATACCTGATGTACATCTGGTAGGCATCTGTTTGCCTCCCGGAGGCATTCGATGAGTTTCTCCGAAGGTTCTGTCCGTTCCCTCCCTGGCTCCCTCCATCTTACAAAGTAAGCAGTAGCAGCGATATCCAAGCCCATAACGGGGATAATTAGCAAGGATCGTGGCATTTCAGAGTTGAGAAGCTCGATGGCAGAGGATGGCCACCTCCTCAATATCCTGCACCTCATCTCTGGACTCCAGCTTCATTCGGTGTGCTAGCTGGAGTACAAGGATTGCGCTGACATGACTGGGTGGGATATTGAACGCTGCGAGCGGTTGCTTGTAAAGATAACGGAGGGACCTGATGCGCCACTTGACATCTTCGGGTCGCTTTGACTCAAGAGGACGAAAAGAAAGAGCGGACGTAATGAAATAGAATATCCCAAAGACTGTCAGGGGACACCCATGATGCCAGGGAAGCGGGAGGAAGACCAACTCTGTGCAATGGACCATTGCCTGTTCAAGGTCGTCTTGTTGTTTTGACAATTGATAACGCTCCCGTCGTGCCATTGCCAGGCGTTGAATACAAAGAGCGCGCCGAGGATGAGATTTGTGTAAGGCCAACAACTGATTTTGAAAGAATAAAATGTCGTCATCGAGCTCATGTAGACGGACTGGGTACACACGAGGTGAGACATCCGCTATCTAAAGACATGGCTCAATAAGACAAACTCACGTCTTTGGTCGTATATAACTCAGAATTCTTATTGATGGATCGACGATGAGCCAGAGGTTGTAGGTAACGTGTTGACTCGGACTAGTACTGTTCCGATTTAGGGCTGTGCGCTCCAAGCCTGCACAGCCTCACCTTCGAGCCTCGAGCCTTGAGGTTGAGGCAACGTGCCTGCTCGCTATGATTAGGCTCAATTGTGCTAATTTCCCAACACTGGCATTAAACACTTCCCCAAATCATGACTTAGAAAAAAATGCCACTGTACTTGTGCTAGTGAGCCATTAATTTACTTCGCATGGCATATCCATGGCATGGATTCCATGCCAGTGTCAGCCTGAGCACGGTTCACGGAGAATCGTTCATCGTCCATAAGGGATGAATAAGAACCTCCCCTCCACGACCATTCTGACGCCATGCAGCGCACCAGTGCCGTAGCATTCGTTGCGTGAGGGGTGGGTGTAACTCCTTGTCATCCCTGGAACAGATGTCCACTATAATGTAAGGCGATGGTTCCAGAGTATGGCAAGGCCCGTTTGCGGCCCGTCTGACGTTCCCCTGGGCTATTTATCTTTCCCTCGCGGCTAGGAACAAACAAGCGGCCATGCTTGTTCTTGTTCGAGCATCCAGATCGTCCCGCAAGCGCGCGCGTTCTTCTATTTCGCGACTTCGACGCGCGCCACCGCACAAGTCGTGCACTGTCGGGGACATTCGGACCATGGGTCGACGGATGTACGTCCATCCCTTCTTTTCCGCCTTTCCATTCTCCCACTCAACCGACGGCAGACGATGGGCCAAACGCGAGTCTTGTTTGCTCGCCGAGGCCAAGGACGATAACCACTCACGTGGATAGTGCCTTTGCGAACGAATGCCGCGATGGCTTCGCGTTTGCGATCCATCACGAGCGCAGGACACAATCCGCTGCGGCGCCGGCTTACGACACCAAGGAGAGCAAAATTCTCGTCTGCTCACTTCTCCTCGAAGGTACTCACCCCTTCCATTCCTATCCGGTCCCCCTTGTAATTCCCGACGTGCTCGCTGGTGTGCAGGTGTCGCTCTATCTCCGATTTCCTTGATTCCATTCAGGACGGCGCCACCAACTTGGCCGCGCAGAACTCCAAGATGCCAGAAAGTCACGAACCAACGCCCGAGGGAGAAGAGATCGAATGTAAGAGAGATGCCTGCGTCTCGCGCTCTTAGGTTTCCTGACATCATCGACCTTGAAAAGGCTATTAAGGACCATGGAACGGTTTCCACGCGGCGCACGACTATCCTTTATGGCCTGGTGACACATCGAAGACCAGCCAGACAAGGAACTCGAACAAAGGGGGAGAGGACACGTGTGAGCGAGTGGAGGACCCGATACTATTCTCATCCAGCTTGGGAAAGAGCGGGAGGCTAATGGCACACCCAGGCATTCGCTGTCCGTGGCGGGTGACACAGACCAGGTTATTATTCTCAAGCTGCATGCGACCGCCGAGTCAGCCAGCCTCTCCACGGCGACCAACACGAATGGATCTTCCCGCACATCTGAAGTGTCTCCCTGAGGGTGTTAGACAAGATGGTGTCATCCTATGCATCTCCAGTAAAAGAGACGGAGGCATTGGCCACTCAGGAGAGGGCTACAATTCTAGAATCTGAACATCTCAAGATGAGTTATAACAATGCTCCTATCGTATCGCATGTTGAGGTTGGTGAGTGTACCGCGATAGTTTAAAAAATTTGGTATCGATAGGGGTGGCAAATGTTACATTGAGCGAAAACAAGACTAATAGTGCAGGGGAGCGAGGATCACCGTGGGAATTTGGAAGCGGTGAAGGCTACTCAGGTACCATGGTGGGGGCGAGGATGTCACGGACATGTGCTTGAATTAGAGGAAGTGCTCGTAGCATGAGCTTCACGGGTTTTGGTTCCTCTTTGTTGGCGATTAAAAAAAAATTGAATGATTGCAGAGGGGAGGGTCGAAGAACTCACCGGCGAAGACGAGGCGCCCATGTCGTTTGAGAATTTTGCGTTCGTGACGAATGACATGATCGTGCGGAACGATGACGAGCGAGTGCTTGCATTATAGTCATAGTGAAGGTAAGCAGGTGAAAGGCGAATTCAACGTACCTTCTGGTACCAAGTGCTAAGGTCAGGGCCTTTCTTGGGGGCAAGAGGAATCTTGGTGTAGCCGACAACCTGCACAACAAGGTTCACATTGCGCATCACGCCCGCAGCTGAATATTTCAATACGAGCACACAGCGCAAAGGTCAGAAATACTCACTGCGAGCTTCGAGTAACTCAGAAAGGCCCACCACGCCTGGCCCGTGCCCTATAAGGATTATGCGCTTGGCTATCGATAGCCTATCGTCAAGCAATAAGTGGCATCGTCAAATCACTTCATTTGTGTCACTCACAGGATGTAATTGTCCCAAAGATAGGTCATAATCTCTCGTGCGTACTGTTCGGGTGATTTTCGGGGATACTAAAGCGGCGAATATTTGCAGGAAAAAATACTCGTAAAGGTACGGCTTACGTCATTATCGCTGGAGGGAGGCTTTGGGAAGAGGTTAATGTCTAGGAGGCCATAGTGTTCTTGCTGCACCCAATTCACAAGTTGCCTCGACACATCGATCTGGTCCTGTTGTGTGAATCGGGACCCAGCTATCAGATAAGACTTACAATGTAAGAGGATTCAAGCTGAATGTCGCATGTCAGCCTGTCCGAAATTTCAACACGAAGGTTGCCACTAAAGGATAAATGATGAGAACAGAGGTCACCCCCAAGGGGATCACAAGTTACAATTCGTGGGCGAAGACAACCAGCACTTCGTTATCCAGGAGGTCCTTTCTGCGCATAGACTTAGTTTCGACCAATCCAAGAGAACACATACTCACGAGCACATGATCTGGGCTGAAAATTTCTCCCGTACATCGTCATGCATGAGTGGCACCTCGAGCATGTCAAAATTCCGGTACATGAAGTCTTGCCTATGTGCTTTGAGAAGCTCTGCCAAGAACTTTAAGAGGACTGAATGAAAGACTCAAACTTATAATTCACCTGGAACGGCGAATGCGAATTCTTCAACGTCTAGAGGAATGATGTGAGCATCGAGCATCTAACTGGCGGACAATGAGTAAACCTTCTTTCGGCTCGCAAGATTTGGTGTTGATGTTCTTCCAGTATTTGCTTTGTTCTTTCGCAACGAGCCACACAGTCTCGGATTCGACCTCGGATGCAACCAGAGGAGGCAACTCTGGAGGGGCCTCGCCCAACAGCATCCGACCTACAGCCAATGCACAGTTGGACAGCGATTCGAGTGTATATCCACCCTGTAGATATAAGGAAACGAGCGATATTTCGAAGGCAAAACTCACTTCAAGCGCAGCAACCAGCCTTCCCCCAGCGAGAGTGGAAAGCATGTAAGTCATATGGGCATATCCTGCAGGCGTAACACAACATTCCCCTAGCATGTCTCCATCGGCTGCGTCGAATCCGGCTGAGACTGTTGAGATTTTAATGACCGTCGCGCTGAACACAGGCCCTCCAACTTACTGATAACGAGTTCAGGAGCAAATTCTGTAGCGATTGGCATGACGATTTGCTGGAAAGCGTGGATGTAATCCGCGTCTGTCGTGCCACTCTCTGCCCAGGGAATATTCACAGAACTTCGAGACATCATAAGGACAACAAGTAAAGAAGGGAGCTGTTTTGCGTACTAGCCAAGCCCTCTGCCTTCGCCGCAGGATGTCATACCGCCAAAGGGTCCGCATGGGTAAAAGCGTCCACCCTCATATCTATGCAGGGATATATAAAGCACCGAAGGGTCATCATTGAATGCTCTTTGTGTACCGTTTCCTAGACATCGACTTAAGTGCTTATGTATTTTTTTTTCTTGTTCACTTCGGACATACGCACCGTGATGGACATCCCTAGCCACTGGCATAGTCAATTCATGGTCATGGACGAAAACGAAGTTTCATTCACCAATCCAGAATGAGGATGCGTTTGATGGCCGTTAGCTGTTGCACAACCCGGGCCGCAACCGCAACATTATTGAAGAAGCAAAAACCCATCGGGCGATCGGGTTCTGCGTGGTGACCCGGAGGGCGAACGATCGCGAGCGTTTTCTTCAGATCGCCACGAGCAACGGCTAGCGCAGACTCGATGACCCCGCCGCAGCTTAAGAGCGCAGAGTCCGTGGTTTGTGGACTGACATACAACGAATCGTGTTCGTAGAATGCCTTTGAGTCTACAATTTCCTGCCGCGTGAGTGCTGCGGGCGGGTGCCGTCGCATCAGTATCGGCAGAGGCTACCGTCTAATGTCACTTACATTTTAGAGCCAACACCATTCTCCAATGCTGCTCGGTGTGCACAAGAAGTACGGCCTCACGCTGCACACGGCGGAAGGGAAGGCGCTTCATCGCGCTGAGACAACCATGCTTGAGCAACGTGTTGTGGACGGCCACGATCCGCTGTGGTTGTTCAGGGTGTTCGTCACCCTCGTCCGGAATATGCGACATCATCGCTGCGTCATACACATAGCCGACTGTGTACGTCGACGGCGCGAGCGGAACAGACGAGGCCCGGGGCAACGAACCCGCTTCAGCAGAACTGAGACGGCTGTCGAGCGAGCCTGGACGCAAGGAAGACGAAGACCGTGCTATGGGCCCATCTACGATCCGATCAACATCCATCATAACAGTCTCACCCAGTACCCGAGCTCCGTCGGCAGTCTCGGAAACCATGTTAAACTCTACGGCCGTACGGGGTTGCGGACTAGGAAATACGTTGGAAGTAATGACCACGCTCCGACCACACTCGCTGATTCGCATGGCACAATCCGAAACGGAGTTTGAATTGAACCGCTGCGAGCTGCGAGAGGATATCCTCGTCGATGTACTGTACTGCCTCGAAACTTATCATCAATATCCCTTACGATTGATCTGCAGTGGGACGGCGACGTATTGCGAACGTTCTCATTCATAACGGCGGTCAGATCAGCACACCTCCTGCCAGTCCAGAGTGAGTGCCCTCAGTATTCAACATACCCAGAGAAGTTGAACTCGATCCCATTACTACGTGTATCGTATTCTGTTTCATATGGGATACGACCAAGGACGGATCTTGCGTTGCCACCAAGAACGTCTCCGAACCAGATAATTCTGGGGGACATTCCCTCCAACGCAACTCCGATTATGCATGACCTAGCAGAAAAGTCCACAGCTTTCCGTCCTTAACAAGACGTACTACGAAACTCGATCGGGGACTCTAGGTCCTCGGGCCAAATCGATAAGGGAAGAAAAAGCACTTCAAAAGGAACTGCGGTGTTGTTAAAGATCTGAGATCTGCAATGGGATGGAGGCTACATCGCCACAGTCACGATTTCAAGTACCTGAAAACTTGAGTACAATACCTGGCTGAAAAAGGTATATAAGTGAACTGCGAACCATGTTTCCCTTGACCGTGACTGTGCTATCAATGGATGCGCGTTAGCCTAAGAGGTGGTATGTCATATCATAACCCGCCGACACCATCATCATGTTGTTCTTCGAGGAAGGGAGGATGTAGCTCATCCCGTCTTAAGACGGCATAGAATTGCGATCGTATACTCCTCTCTGGTAGCGCATCGCATTTCCAGATATGAGATGAAGGTACGGTGACTGATGCCGAGGCGAAAGCAGAGCAGATGTCAACGAAGAGGTCGTGGTCGACTTCATTGCTGGCCTAGAGGCTTTCCCAGCGAGATATGCTGAGAGGTCCAAGAGAATGGTAGCGCCTTTGAACTGTTCTCCGACGAAAGATGTGCTGATCAAGCGCTCGATGGATGAAGGGTGTGAGGGTACTTGACGCTGGAGGAAGAGGGCAGCAGGAGCTTACTGGTTGGGGAGAGCGGTGGCAACGACGCGTACAGGGTAAGTGATACTTGAAAAGAGTTCTTGGCCATCGGGGACACAGAGGCGGTGGCAGACATTGGTAAGCTGGTATTCCGAAGCATAGAAATACAGGCAGGCTTGATATGAGTGTGAGCATGGCATAGAAAGGGTTCAATACCAAATGGCTAAGATCTCCTTCGGTTCAACACAGACGTCGTGCATCAATTCTGTAGCGAATCGTTCAACCGACTCACCAGACTCAGCTCGATCTCACCTGATTCACACTGAAAATCGATGTAACTCAACTATCCGAGCCACAAGTTGGCTGCAGTTTGCACGGCAGATCAATCACTAGATCCTTGTCTGTGTCGATTGTTGAAAGTAACAGATGGCTGTCCAACCACCGAATAAGATTGGGT
The DNA here is from genome assembly GCA_025769875.1 of Russula earlei. Taxonomy (NCBI): domain Eukaryota; kingdom Fungi; phylum Basidiomycota; class Agaricomycetes; order Russulales; family Russulaceae; genus Russula; species Russula earlei. The sequence continues at coordinate 3,404 of JAGFNK010000570.1, read as the reverse complement.
GGTTGAATGCGTCACTAAGATGTTTCCAAATTTTGGAGTAGGAGGGAGGACAGTGAGAGCAAAGGCCACGCAAATACCACGCTGCGAATGGGCAAGCGTGAAGCATGGGCTACGTAGAAACCTGAGAGCGGACTACGAAGGCGGGCATTGAAGGCGGAGAGGTCGCGACACATAGTGAGGCATGGCATCGGAGCGGGAGGCGCTCGCATGCCAGTGCTGAGCAAGGTAGAGGCCCGAGCGCGATATCATGCATGGATCAGCCTGTGGCAATGGTCTCTTTGCGCCGCCTGTTTCCCGGCTGCACTGTTCAAGGATGCATTGTCAGTCAGTACACACAACTGGTAGATTGTGACTCTGCTTCGAGTCCGGGTTACGACTCACGCTCAGCGCATAACCTTTCATCCTCACCCAGTACACCGCTAGGCTGGGTGATGGCCTCAGAGGGAGCTATAGGGACACACAAACGGACTTCAAATGGGCGATCAAAGACTTTCGCCCCAGAAAGCGCGGGGGATGGGGAATTGGGGAGTGTGCCCAAAAGACGGGATCGTGCGTTGTGCGCGTCGGAAAGGTCAGAAAGAGGCCATGTCGGCCAAGTGGATAAAATCCGCAGGTGGAAGGAGAGCAACCATGTGAAGGACTCAGTGCCCGTTTATCAGCCATGCCAGCCCGTTGGCCATTCCAAGCTATCCCATGCTCAATAGATGGCGAGCCGTTGCCGAAAGGGCTCGAAGCAAGTTTGAGGGACAAAGGAAAGGGGAAGAAAAGAGGACACTCACCGCCTAAAGATCAACTAGGCGGGTTCGTGACAGGTAGGTAGGAGACTGCACGTCACCAGAACTGGTAGATGCACGTTGGACCGCCGATGGCGCTGGGTATATTTGTAAAGAGGAGGGAAACAGAGGGAAACACCCAGAAAAGGCCGATATATGCAGTGCTTGAGTACGCTGCACAAAGCGAGACCGGACGGTGCCAACGAACGTTGGAAGATGAGTTTAGGCGTAGCAACTCACTATCATCATCAATCTGAATCACCTGCCAATCTCGAACAAATGACTATGACCGTGAGTATTGCCGTAACCCAGACGCCTGCATGTAACAGCTGCGCTTCTTATTGCAACGCTGCGCACCAGACACTTTTCCATCAAAGAACATGGCAGAGAGCGCGCCTGAGGAGAAATTCCAGGAGCCCTACACCATGAGCCTTTTTATTGCAAATCGGCAATCACTCCGCTCCCACAATTCATCACCTATATTACTTTCCAGTCATTCTAATCAGCTGCCACCCTCACCGTGTCCCTCACCTCGGCCAGGTCTCTCCAAGGAGGGTGATCGTGTGCAGTATGATGGACTTGTCAAGGGATTCACTACCATTACTATAGCGGCGAGTCTCCGTTCAGTTTGCATTCCTCAAGGCGACTGATTATGGGATGTTGTCTCAGGGAGCTTTCATCGCGACCGTTCAGGCGCAGATACTGGGAAATATGTCCAGTCCGGAGATAACGATCGCGGATCGTGCCATCAACGCCTTTTATATTGGTGGCCTTGTTCTTGAACATCATGGCCTCATGTCTGGCGTTTTTGACAGCGCGTTGGCTTGAGCGATTGAGGGAGGGCGAGAAGAACCTGCTTGAGAAAGAATTCTCACGTCGTCCTGGCAATTTGGATGAGGAGAGATGCGCATTCTCGCCCAAAAGACGCTCGTTGTCGGATACCATATTTTACACCTGGTTGGGATTATCGCTCTTCGTTCCAATGCCCCTTCTCATCCTTGGGCTCATTTGTCTGCTTGCGGGCATCTATACCAACGTCTGGACGCAGCATTCCATCGTAGTTGCGGGCCTGGTTACTTTAGCTGGATTGCCACGGTTCCTTTTGTCGTGGCCGATTTCTTCATTGGCAGGAACAGAAGGGAGATGCGCACAGAACTCATAATCCGGCTAAGCGAGATGCAAGGCGACTGGTAGAATTTCCGGAACTCTAATCCTTACCCTCAGTCATTCACTTTGAATATCTCGGGTAGTTCTCACCATGATCAAATTATTCTAAACATGCCGCTATTCAGAAAGGACTGTTATGCTTGCAGACTTACTGTTTGGCACACCAGCCAGGAAGGGATAACTCACACAAGACGTTATTCATGGATGGCAGACTACTAACGCTGATAGCTTTTCCTGTCCTTACCAGATGCCCCATCACCCGTATGATCTCAATAGTACTTATAGAGTAGACTCTTATACCTACTGTAAGAATAATAGCTTAGCAGTCACCTAGGCCCTGAAACCCTATCCTAAGTATAAGCCCATTAGGCAAGCTCAGTACTGGATTAGTTCAATCCATGTAAGGTGTTCCATCACGCGCCTCGCGATCGCTCTCGCGTCCTCCCCTTTCATCCGTTGTTCTCGTCTTTCACTCATTCACCCCTTCCTTCACCTCTCTCTCTTCCTTTCACTTCCTTTGCTTCGACTCCATCCCTTCGTGATCGCCTCGATCCTTCACATCAAGACGCCGCGCCTCAACCGTCTCGCGCTCGTCTCAACGGCCTTGCGTTTGCCCCTCACCTGCCGTCTCCACATCGTAGTACGCGAGGGCTCAATGCCCTTAGCGCGGCCGTGCCATGTCCCTCGCCATGTCGCCTCGGATCTCGGGAGAACAAATATAGGATCGAGATGCAATTTATGTTAAATCTGAAAGATTTCTTTTGACTCGGCATCTTTCCTTTATTCTCTCTCGATCTCGCTCGCGCTCGGTCTCGGTCCCTCTTTATGGAAGTCGTGTCCCCCTTGTGCCTAGCTACTGCCTCCAATAACAGTTCACAGGTACTTCCTGTATCCATATTCGAGAGTGTCATCGCCTCCCTCAACATCCTCAGTGTCCTATGTGGGGCTTGCTCTCCTCTCTCTCGGGTCCGGTACTAGCCCCACATCCTCACCCGCGCGTTCTCAACTCGCTCTACGTATATAATGTGATCCAATTTGAAGTATATATTTTAAACCCCCCCCCCGAATCCACTCAAATCCATATACTATCACTAACCGGGAACTCGCCAATTTCATTTCCCCTGTATCTGCTCGAACAACTCCATTTAAAAGTTTGTAGTTATACTAGTGAGTGCCATTAATGTCATTCTATCAAAGAAAAGTGGAGGTCCATCGAATCGTTTTCGATGAATATTTTGGCTCGGGGTTACGCCTGCATCACGCCTTCTGGGCGGATAAATAGGCGGGGATATTTCATCCGCGGGCGGACTTCAATTTTCCGTTACTTTTACTTTCGTACATTTTGTGACTGCCGAGATGGTAGTGAATTGGCGAGTTCCCGGTTAGTGATTGTACTGATCAAACGAAAATGAGTGATTATGATGCAAATCAGAATTCCGTACGGCAGCACCTTCCCGATATTGA
>JAGFNK010000569.1:0-33261 GCA_025769875.1 Russula earlei | reverse complement strand
GGCTCCGGCGTACTGCATTGAAGATCAAAAAAGCGGGATTGGATAAGGGGGAAGGGGAAAACGGATTGCGATGAGGGAGGGAGAGGATATGGACGGGAGGAGGAAAAAGAGGGGGTAGAGTTGGGTAAAGAGGGGCGCCGGAACGTGGGCGGGAGTCATTGCCTTTTAAAGGGACAGATTAAAGCCGCGACGGGTGCGAGGAACGATGCAAAGGCGAGGAGGGGGAGAATGCACCATTCAAAACGACAGGGACCTCCAAGACCAAGTTCGTGTTGGCAAAGCATATCCGGGTTGGGTTGCATCCGTGGTGCGGCTTTAAATATGGCGATGGCAAGGGCTGCATTGATTGTGCTCGTATCCATGGCCATGTCATGTGACTCGACACCCTCAAAACGACTCGCCTGACCCTCTCTCTTTCTATTCCCACCGATCATGGCCTCAACTTTTGTCAATTGGCTGCGATCCCCTGCCGCACGAGAGTACTTCTTCAGTACGTCCATACCCACTACACCTGCAATCCACACAATTTCTCATCGATAACTCAACAGGCACTCATTTCTGGGGACCCGTTCGTGCCCGCCCTCCCGACCGACCGGAGCTCTGCGATTGACCCATCACTTTGTTTCCCTAGGTCGCCAACTGGGGCCTTCCCCTCGCTGCCATCGCAGACTTGAAAAAGGATGAAGAGGTCATCTCCGGTCCCATGACCTCTGCCCTCGCCGCCTACTCGTATGTCTCGATCGTTTTTGCTTCCGCTCCGTTCTCACATTCCCCTTGCGAAAAGTATGGTCTTCATGCGTTTCGGTACGTTGATCTCTCTTCCACGTTTTTGTTCAACGTCCAATGTTTTGCTATCTCAGCATGGAAGGTCCAGCCCCGAAACTACCTCCTCTTTGCCTGTCATATCACCAATGCAACGGCCCAGCTCACGCAGGGCTACCGCTTCGTGAACTATTGGCACCGCGGTGGCAAGGAGAAGAAAGCGATCCATGCCGCTCCTTCGCCGGACGCTCCCAAGGGAAGCGTCACGGAAGCTGTCAAGGCTGCGCAAGCAGCAAGCCGGTCCGCCAAGTAGTCGTAATGGATCTTGTCATATCATAATCATTTAGAGGTTTGCTTGTTGTGACCTTAGGCCCACACATGACGGGGTCAAAGCGACATTGAGCTACTCAACAAAGATACGATGACAAGTGTGCACGCGATGGACAATTTACCAGAAACCATCGTCCGCACCACCGTCTCCTTTCTTTTTCTTCTGCCCTCCACCTTGTGCTAGCACCTGCCTCTCGTACATCTCTGCGACCTGCCGCCGTGCCCATCCGCAGCATTAGCCCTCACGGTGACTCCAAGCGCCGTGATCACTCACCTGCTCTGGTCCAGTCGCATCGTCAGCGTTTTGTCATCCCGGACCCGAAGGAACCGAGGGAATCGTAATGAAACGCCGCGCTCGTCGATCTCGTGCTTAGATAAGCACATCGGAAAGAGGAGGTCGCCGATGAAGCAACATACCAAACCGTGCGCTGCTGTATACACCGGACTCAGGCTCAAGTCTGCCGTGAGCACCTCCCAGACCACCTTGGGCTCCAGCCACACGTCCGGCTTTGCTCCGCCCACCTTGACGTCGCCCCGTGGCTTGGTTGTTTCGAGGGGCTGCAATGCCGCGTAGTGCGCTGCTAGCGCTTCCTCGCTGAACCCAGTACCGATCTTGCAGATCGTCTGGTATTCTTCCGAGTCCGCGTCGTAACATGCGAGCAGGAACGCCCCGTACACGTTCGTCCGCTTGCCCTTCCCGTAGTACGCGCCGACGACGACAAGGTCGAGCGAGTCTCCGACGCCGGCCAAGTAGTCCTTCTTCAACTGTTTCGGTTCGGTTTTGAGAGAGGGAACGACCCCCGATAAAGAACAGAGCACTGACCTTGAGCCAGTTGACGCTGCGTCTGGACGGCTCATAGAAGCTCGCTTCGCTCTCGAGCATCTTGATCATTAGACCCTCGCAGCCATCTTTCACGCTTTCGTCGAGGAACGTCTGAATATCTTCGGTCTTCTCGCCATCCGAAGACTTGGCGAATTGAAACTCAAAATCGACGGGTTCAAAGTGCTGCCGCAAAAGCTCTCTGCGCTCTGTCAAATTTCGGTGCAACAATGGCTGCGCAAGCAAAGAGCGATCAACAAGGTTTCCGACCGAACCGAATCAGCCGATGACTCACTTCTCCATTGAGGTAAAGGAGATCAAAGGCGAAGAGGCACACTCGTACTTGGATGTCCTCGACCTTTACGTCCTTCCTCTTCCGCTTGCTCAGCTCCTGGAATGGCATCAACCTGCCCGTCGTTCTATCTATGGCGACAGCTTCGGCGTCCAACACAAACGATTTCGTGTCCTCTTTGATGCACTGTCTCACTCCAATGAGATGGATGTCTCCCCACGAAAAGGGCGAGTCCGCACATGTGGTAACTGTTCGACCAGATCCGGATATTTCTTGCTCATATCCTCCGAGTTGCGACTGAACACGCCGACGGTGCCGTCGGCAAGTCTGTGCACCTGCGCTCGTTCGCCGTCATACTTGTATTCGCAGGTGAATCGTTTGTCCTCAAAGCGATCCAACACCTCACCGATCGCCTTTGTAGGCTTAGCAAGCATCGGCTTGAGTGGCACTCCGGGGGTCAGCTTACACCTCTCGCGTAGCTTGCCGACGCCGACGGTGAGGAGAGCCGGGATAACCGCGTCGTAGTTCGGGAGCTCGCTGGCAGAGCGCGGCGTATGAACCGCGGGGAACTGAGTATTAAACGTATCGAGCTTACCTGTAGACCGACTTGACTATGCTCGCCCCCTCTTCTAACCTTGACGCAAGCTTCTCTGTGCTCCATTTCTTTCCACCTAGACGTGAATATGAGGCCACATGCTGTTGTCGGAAAACGAAAAAGTGCTTACTGCGTTCTTGCTCCACCAAGACGACGGCGTGGGCAAGAGCCACCAACACGGTCCGTTCAGCGTTGCCTATCCGAAGCTTGCCTTCCAAACTCCGGACGATATACTTTGCCTCTTCGCCCCTGCACGCGGCGAGAAGCTTTGTGATTATAGATACTTTCTTGCCCTGAGACTAGGACAACAAGGGAGAGTTACAGCGCACGCAGGTTGACGAACGATCGCGTGACTTACCGAGTGGCCGGCACTGAGAGCGATCTCCTTCAGATTTGCAAAGACGAAAGGAACGGTGAGAGCCTTTGGCTTGAACAGGGTCTTTTGCATGTTCTTGGAGTTCTTCGGGCGCGCGTCTTAGCGCCTCGCACGCGGCTGCCACGGGGAGGAATCACTCACCATTGCCACCAGCCCGAGGTCGCCTTCCCTCTTCAGTTCTGCTTTGACGAGTTGAAGACTTCGTCCTGTGGACTCGCCTATGGCCTTGATGAGCAGGCTCTCGCCGATCCCGAGCTCGACGCCGGTGTAATCTGGGCCTAGCTGTGGACGCGACGGATCAACCGAACTATCAGACGCGATGATGCATGCGGGTGAGGGGGCGAAAGACGGACGCGATTGATGCACAGGTAGACCGTCTTGAGCAACGAGTCGGCGTCTCCCGCCTTGCTCCTCTGGATGACGAGCAACATCAGGCTTGTAAGGAGGGACGTCTTTTCTATCCGTTTCGTAGTCGCCTCGATGAGCGCGAACGCCCTTGCAAGCGCGACATAGGGTACGCTAAGAGGGGGGGGGGGGGTGGTGGTGTCAGCCGTGCGTGCGGGACCCGTGCACGCAACGTCAAAGCACGGGGAGGACGTACGGATCGCCGTCCTTCCAACCGTCCACATCCATCTCGTCTCTCCGATCCAAAGCGGCTTCTGCGCTGGATGTAGCAGTCGAAGAGAACCCGTTTGAGCGTCAGCTTTCGCAAGTCGGGGAAGGGCAAAACGAGCAGGGCGGGTGAGGGAGATCGCGCACGCACCTCTTAGACGCAGCCTTCCGTTCTTCCGCATCCTCCAATTCCTCCTCACCCGAGTCGTTGTCCTGCTCCGCGGGATCCGATCCCCCGTCCTCTGGCCTCGCAGCTGCCCGGTCCCCTTCACGCATGTCGACGTCCTCATCCTCCACATCCGCGGCGGCGGCAGCCTTCGCCTTCGCCTTTGCCTTCGTCTTCACGCCACCCTTTGCCTTGGTCGTGGACTTTGGTTTCATCGACTTGGCCTTTGGGCGCCGCGAGGGTTCCTCGGAGGGGTCAGCCATCTCGTCCTTCACATGGCGCACCGGCGACGTAGGAGGGGCAGGTCGCGAGCCACTGCTCGACGGTGACCCTGGCGCCTCTGAGAGGGGAGAGGTCACGACCGACAAAAAGTCACGACACGGGGTTGGGGGGGGGGGGGCTCACCCGAGCTCGGCGCTGGGCCCTCATCGCCCCCACCGTCCTCCTCCTCTTCCACCACCACCTTCCGTCGTTTCGACCGAGGAGGGCCCCGCCGTTCGGGAGACGGCGACGGCGACGAGGTCCACCCTGCACGCACGCACGAGAGAAGCGCCCAAACCGAACAAACGACGAGTCAACGACGCGAGGATCGGGGAAGCAAAAGAGCTGGCAAGCAAACGCCATTTTACGAACTGTCATCAGAGCCGGCCACCGTCTCCGACGGTTCCTGTTTTCGCTTCGGTGTCGTGGCTGCCAAAAAAAAAAAAAAAAAAAACCGGTTTTGCGTTTCTTGAGTGATGAGCGAGCTCACGACGCGACGCGACGCGAGCACCCCATCGCGCGTTTCGCGAGAAAGTTAAATCACGCACGTGTCGATGAGGACGTTGTCGGACGCGCATCTACCGTAGTAGCGGATTCCGATACTGGGTGACTGTCGCCCTTGGCGGCGGGAGCGTTCTGCGTCTTGGGCTTACTACCCCACAAGTCTGTGAGGCTAGACTGCTGTGGGGGCGCTCTCTTTCCAGGCGGCATAGTGAAGAATTTGGCTGAGAGGGGAAGATGGGTCGATCGCGTGAGGCGGAAGGGATGAGGCGGTACGTACCAAGAGTCTGTTGCCTTGTCATGCCAACGCGAACAAAGGAGGGTAAAACGAGTCGAGGGCAGATCAGGATGGCCGTAAACATGCGAACATGCTGCGAGCAGATTCGAATTCACACGCGCACGGTCAACACAACGCAACGACTCGGAGATTGACTAAAGTATGACATCCTCAAGGTATGTACTAGAAATCACTCCCGCAACCTCGCTGTACACCAAACTGATTCTCGCGAACCGAAAGAGCAGATAACCTGGACTGGCAAATTACCCCTATAAAATATGCAGGCAGGGAGGGGACGACGATGAATATGGAGATGGGGGTGGCAATGGCGATGGTGATGGCGATGGAATGTGTAGGTAGTAGAATACACAAACGCTGTCATGAAGGAAATCGGGAAATCGGTGATGAAATATCGTTATGGGAGGTTGGTTGCATTGCGACCCAGGCAGCCAGCCACGCCGCAAGTACGTGGCGTGGTAGAGCAGGGTCTCCAGGTCGTCCACCAAGAGATGAACCTCCGAACGGGGAGAGGGAACGAACGCATGGTCAAGAACAAGCAACCCGCATCTACTGATGAAAGAATGCCAACAACAACTATAATCATATAACAAATCCATCGCAGGGGAAAAAATACTTGTGTTATCCCAAGTCAGGAGGCGGTCATCATACTGTAATAACAACCGGTGTGAGAGCTGGCTCACAAACTCAGGAATATAATCACCTCTTCCGTTTAGCCTTCGTCATCTCTTTGCGAAGGGCCGGCCCATCGAGAGGTTTCAACAGTTCGAAAGCGCACAAAAGGTCCTCCGAGACACTAAACGGGGATGAATGAACGACTCGAAACAAATCGACCGTTCTTCTCTCACCTCATACAAGCGCCGTAATTGTCAAATTCTTCGCCATGTCATGAGTGGCTAGCACGGACAACGAACACCGTTAACGTACCTCCGCAATAATTCGGTGCACTGAACACTGTGACCAACGTCCGATCATTCCAGAATTCGTATCCATCCTCAACGACCATATGCGCTCGACAGATGAGGTCCATGTCGTACCGCATAAGGAATTCGTTGATAATAGCTTTGCCAAAGCAAAAGCTAACGCCACGTTCGTTATCTTCCCAGTCCAGCGCGGTGTCAGAGGGGTCCGACCATAACAGGTCGTTGAGTAAGCCATAGTCAGGCACGTCAGTGGGACGTTGAAGGGCCTTAACGTCCTCCATCGATTGCAACGACGGTGAAAGACCGCCGTGTACGCAGAAGATCTTGGACGCGACGATGGCGGCGATTGGGAGGCAGTTGAACACGTCCACGAAGGTCTTCCAGGTCTTGATGTTACATCGACGCTTGCACTCGTCATAAAATCCGTACACTGTCGATCATGAGCCAAGACGAAGGCCAAGAGAGGGATCACGCATACCTCGTGTGACATTTGCGCATTCGTGATTGCCCCGGAGCAGAAAGAAGTTCTCTGGATATTTAATCTTGTAGCAGAGCAGGAGTAGGAATGTCTCCAGACTTTGCTTTCCTCGGTCGACATAATCGCCGAGGAAGAGGTAATTCGAAGCGGGGGGAAAACCGCACATTTCAAACAAGCGAATGAGATCCGAGTATTGTCCATGTACGTCTCCCACAATCTTGACGGGCGGAGAAAGTTCGATGAGTGTGGGTTGCGACAAAAATGTTTCCCTCGCCGCCTGGCAGATGGCAACAATCTCAGGATTCTTGAGACATAACGATCTGCTGACCTTCCCCGTGTAGCCGACGTCCAACAGTCGTTGGATAAAGTCGTCCACGTCGAGGGAACGAGGCCTGTCTTTGCTGCCCGCGGAAGGGCCGGCGTTGGTAAGAGAGGAGTCACCTCCCTGAGCGGCGCTCCCTACAGAGCCGGGACCGGATTGGACGGAACCGTTGTGTGAGAGGATGGTGGTAGAGGGGATGTCGAGAGGGGTTGGCCTGCTAGAAGGCGAGGGTGAGGGCGGATGCGACGCGTTGGAGGGGACGGCCGTGACGTCGGTGGAAGAACCGTTCTGTAGGAGGGTCCTGGAAATACTCGAGGTGGCACTCGGCGGGTGTTCGCCGTTGCCATTTGGTGTGATCTTCTGATCTCCCCCAGGCGAGTATACGCTGATGGAAGGAATGCCGAGAGCGGACGCGGGGTCATTACCAGGGGCACGAGACAAGTTGGATGGGGGTAGCTCATTTGAACCTGATTGAGTTGAATCGCCTTCGCCAATGCCGATATCCTTTTCCTTGTCTTTCCCACCCTTTCGTGACTTTTTGGACGGCTGCTGGCCCATGGAAAGGCCGGGAGAGGACGACGGTTGTGATGTTAGCTGTGGGCCGGGGGATTGGGATCTAGACTTTGAGAGTCTACTGGTGAAAACAGAAAGGAGAGATGAAGCCAGTTTGTGGCAGTTGGGGATGGGGGTGTTTGTAAGTTGGGGGAACGGACGGATGGTGGGGAGGGGGATGACGGAGAGGGTGACGATGGAGCGACCGGCTAACCGGGCTAGGCGGGTCTGGGGGGAACAGCAAGTGAAGTGAGGAGAAGGCAGAGATGCAGGCCAAGGAACGGCTATTTGGTCCTTATTTGGTCGGGACACCTCTCTCTCTCTCTCAGCCACCGACTACTAGCATATAAAATGACTATCTGATCGATACATCCACTATGCTAAAACTTGCCAAACGTCTTTGTCGCCGCTTTGCTCTTTGCCACCCGCAACACATTGAATCGCACCGTTTTCGACAGCGGTCGGCATTGTCCTGTAGACGTCTCAGCTTCTCATTCACCAGCCCGACACATCAACACAACTCACCAACAGTGACCACGTCTCCCAGCTCAACACGGAACGCAGGTGACACGTGTGCTGCCAGATTTTTGTGTCTCTTCTCGTAACGGTCTGCAAGTAGTGATTGAGAGTCGAACACCCATGAAATGTCCAAGTCACGCACTGTACTTCTTGACGTAATGCAGGTAGTCGCGGCGGATGATAATAGTCCGATTCATCTTGGTCGAGACAACACGCCCTGTGAGGATGCGACCACGGATGGAAACTTCGCTGGTGAACGGACACTTCTTGTCTGTGCTCACGCCCATCGTCTCCGGCCTGTTCCAAAGAACAAACCAAAAAGCGTACGCACCGATATAGGTTCCATTTATCGCCTCGGAGGGAGTCTTGAATCCAAGCCCCACATCCTTATACCACCTCTTCTCCTTTGTCGACACCTTCTTTCCACCTGTCCCGTTCTGCGGTCAGACTTGTCCTGTGTGTTCAGTCACGGGTAGAAACATGACACACCGCGAGCCTTTGCATTTTGGAAGAGGGGTTGCTTTTGAAATGCCTTCTCAACCTGCAAGAGATTAAAAACGTACGGAATGAGACAGTGTTTTCACAAACTTGTTCAGCCATGGCGATAGAATAGACCGTTCAAAAGGGGGAAACTGGTTCTGGTTCGCGGGTCGTTGCGTGCCCCAATCGAAATCTCAGCCACACCACGCGTGTAACTATACAGCCTTCCGGGATCTTCCGAAAGCAGCCCACAAAGCACAGACGGAGAAGATCGTCACAGCGAAAGGAAGACCACATAATCAGCATGGGGAGCAACATCGGATACAAACAGCATCACCACATTGCGCGACGACGAATTCGAGCGCACTTGCACGCACGCATCACCGTAAACCCTCACAGCCGCTGCCTGCAAAGCCACGCCACGCTCAGCCACGACCTAGTCAAGCACACCTCCCTGAGGCCATACCACCCACACCCGCCGTCTCCACTAACACTGGCTACCAGTACAACGAAACCATTTATGCCGACGCCTAGCAATAAGCAGCATCGCCCGTCATCACCGCAACGCGAGACGTCGGACTTGAGTTCACCTGCAGACAGGCACCGCCTCGCCCCCTGTGCCACCCCAGCCAGAATGAAAAGTTGTCGCGACGACAGTCACATTGATGTTCGAACGACCCGCTCCTACCCTCTCGCATTGGCATGCCCCCCTTTCTATGCCAGCTCGCACAACTCGTCAGGCATGTCTACCACTTCTTTTTACACGGCGGAGGCCCCGAAAGAGTAAACGGCGATAACGGTCCAGAAGCTCAGTGCTGGAGCTTGCTTTCCGTGTTCGATCAAATTTCGACCCCCAAGTGTAAGACGTTCCAAACTGGAGCGGAAAGGGACGACACATCCGGCATTTCCCAAATACTGCTCTCCAGTCAAACACAGCATATGACTACATCGTCGACTCTCTCAGTTCAATATACTTATTGTCCTCATGCATGTACTCGAAGCCTCATAACACAGCTGCAAGAAAAAAAATATGTCCTCCCTCTTCTTGCCTACACTTCCCCATGTGGCGAACCCGCGCTCACGCCTCGATCTACAATGGGACGGACATACATATCTCGGTTGAGAATGTCGCGCGTAACTCGTCTCGACCCCGAATATCCGTTGATGGCTCATTTCCAGAAATCATGATCATTGCAAGGGCCGTTGCAACGAGTCGTTGAGTTCGTCGGGTGTCCCATCCCGAGGCGGTGCTGTGTCGCGATTGTAAAGGTGATTGCCCTCCCAAGCCTTGCCGATAAATTTGCTCGGATCAACTTCAGTTTCAGTATCGTCGCGCGTTGTGATCGACGGCTGGCCGGTGGAACGTCTGACCAGGACGTTATTGGACGGCAAATTGACAGCATCGTCTCTCTCGTAAAGAGCCGGCGAGCGTGCGCGTTCGGAAGCTGACGGGTTCGAGGATTGGGGCAGGCCCCGCCGGAACATCCACCTACTGGGGGCGGGGGGGGCACCTAGGTAGGTGCCGCCAACACGAAAGACCCTTCCGAAGTGTACTCCGGATGTGGCACTGACTGGGCCCCGTGACGTTTGGAAGTTCGCACCACCTTGTTGCCACGCCAGCACGGGAGCGCTGACGAAAATAATAAAGATGGAGGAACGCATTGTTGTTTTCGAGAGAAAAGAAGCGAGATTCGTGAGGACGCAGGGTGAACGCGGAATGCGACCAAAAGAAAGAGGGTGAAAACGAAAAAGCAAGCGGCTGCATCGGCGAGTGTCAGGACGAGGGACTCGGACCGAGAAGGGGAGGAGGACGAGAGACTCACCAACCAGTGCCTTTAGAGATGGACGTCAAGGTTGGGGGCTGAAAGTGATCTCTCATCCGTTCTTATATCGGATCCTGAGTAGCTCAGGTAGTGGACTCGAGGCATGAGCTCATCCCCAAATGAATAGTCGGTCAAGGCCCCCAGTGTGGGAACGCCAGGTGGGTAATACAACGTCCCGGTTATGCCTACTTGTGATAGTAAATAGAACCGATCAAAGCGAGCTTTAAAAAAAAAACTGTCCATGAAATCCATCGTGAATATGGAAAAGAAATAGAACAAGCACATAAGAGCAATGAACGTCCGCCGTTGCGAGTCAACCCAAACGTAACATATGAGTCGAGTATACCCTGCATCATAGCGTTCTAATCACTCGAAAACCCTTACTTGCCTCCCGTACGATCCCAAAGTAGAAGGATCAGAGCAATCCGTGTCATACTTTAGTTGGTGTCTTTTGGTCTCGTCCTCCTGCCGCACGATAGTCTGGTGGAGGGCGGTCGCCGCCCTCTGATGACGGCCAACCTTCTCCACCCTTCCTCTTAGGGTTCCGGAGGGGCACAGTCGGAGAAGATAGGGTGTATGGTTGCGGGATCGCCTGAGGTGGGATGCCCATACCAGCGAGTAGGGCATCTCCACTCCCCGTACTGTGCTGCGGAATGTGCATTGAGCCCGAGCGCCTGCTCACTCCACTGGAATAGGTAGAGTCTGCCATGCGATCTCGACTATTCTGCGAAGGGCTGTCCGAACGTGCTTGAACATAACCCGACCCGGTCACGGGATGACCATACCCCGCGTACGGATCATATAAGGTCACGGAAGGGACAGCATCCGTTGCACGCTCTTCGTCGGTGATCGGCGTGGTGATCGAGGGGTGTGAGCTGAGAGAACCAAACCGCTGCCGCATGCCAAGACCTGGGCCAAAGTCCTCATCGTCAATCGGCGCGCGATTATAACCAGCATCCGCAAGTGATTGTGAGATCGCCGAATCGTGCTCAATCCTGCGCCGGCGGCGTCTCCTGCGGACGAAAAAGAATATCCACAAGAAAATGGTGGCAGCTGCAAGGCCAACGATCAAAAAGACACCGACAACAACACCTTTGTTACGGAAGAACCTATAGCGTATGAGCACATCGACATTATAGTATACACAGTCGAAAAGACTTACTGGGTAGAACTTGCACGACTGTCCGCGATTAGTGTAGGATTCACAACGACCTCAGTGAAAGTGACGACACCACCATTGCTCAAAGTCGAGGTGAAGGTGGAGGTGAATTCAAGGGGTGCAAATGACGTCACCTGCCCCAGACTATTGGTCGTCTGAAGGAATACAGTACTAGAGAGTGTCGAACTAGTTTCGCGACGTAAACAAGGTGATCAAGGCAAAGATACAGAACGAATACACACATGGGAAGCGCTAAAGTGGTTGTAGGCGTTGTTGAAGTAGATATAGAACGGCTTGAGCTGGAGGAACTACTACTCGAGGTGGGGGTACTAGTCGGAGTCACTGTAGTGGGGGTAGCAGTGGATGATGGGTGGGTGGGGGACGTTGACTGAGCGGAACTGCTTGATGTCGTTATCAAAGTACTAGGTGACGTGCTGACAGACGAGCTGCTGGAGACTGTTCCTGACGAGGACTGGGAAGAAGAGGAAATCACCGCCGAAGGGGAAGAGCTTGCAGATGTGGTACTTTGGTTGGAGGTCTGTGATGAAGAAGACTGCGAGCTGGAGTGTCATGCAAAAAGTAAGCCCCATAAGCATTCTGTGCACAAATGCAAAAACCCACGACGTAAGCTGCTGCGACACTGAGGACGAGCTGGAGTGTCATGCAAAAAGTAAGCCCCATAAGCATTCTGTGCACAAAAGCAAAAACTCACGACGTAAGCTGCTGCGACACTGAGGACGAGCTGGAGTGTCATGCAAAAAGTAAGCCCCATAAGCAATCTGTGCACAAATGCAGAAACTCACGACGTAAGCTGCTGCGACACTGAGGACGGCGCTGTAGAAGACGAATGGGGCGCAGTGGATGAAGATGATGGCGGTGTAGATGAAGATGGTGGCGCAGTAGAGACCAATGGCGGTGGAGTAGAGGACGATGGCGGTGGTGCAGTAGATGAAGGCGGTGGTGCAGTAGATGAAGGCGGTGGAGCGGTGGATGAAGATGGTGGTGGGGTAGAGACCAATGGCGGTGCAGAAGAGGACGATGGCGGTGCAGTGGATGAAGACGGTGGGGCAGCGGATGAAGAGGGTGGTGCGGTAGAGGAGGGCGGTGGTGGTGCAGCAGATGAAGACGACGGAGGTGCAGATGTCGCGAGCGGGGGGTCGGATGTGACGAGCGGGGGCGCGGACGTGTCAGGCGGCAGGGTAGGGGTGATGTTTTGCGACGAATCCGGCGCGGGCGATTGTGGCAATGCAGAAGGCGATGGCGTGGGCGCATCGGACATCGTTAGTTGTGACAAGAAGTCGACGCGTTTGAGAAGTGTCCGAGGATCAACAGGAATGGGGGGGCGTCGATGGGGAAGGAGGCGTGGGAGTCAGCGCACGGCAACGTTTTACGAGAGGCGATCACAGAAACCCCTGTTACGAAAACGAAAAGGAGGGATTTGAAAGGGAAAATAAAAAACCCGGAGAGAGACCAATGGTAGCCTGCTCGAACTCGAACAGACAAGTAGGGTGAAGAGGAGAGGGAGTAATGGGGCCAAGGGACGACGTTGGGGCGTAAATACATCAATCATCCAACTCCACCGTTTTTGGGCGGCACGAGGCCGTGCCCAAACAGCCAAACCAAAAACACGGGTTTCGCGGAAGTTGCCCCACAGGCAAAGGAAAAGATCTGAAAAGCTCACCCGTCGTCGGAAGGGCCGTGTCTGAAGCTGAAGACATGGCGAAGGGGAGGAAGGGAAGGGAAGGGAAGGGAAGGTGCTGGCACGCTGCGGACCAGAGCCCTTGACTTGGGTTTGGGGCACGCGTGGGGCTACAGTCCGGACAAGGGAGCCGAGGTGGGAGGGGAGGGCAGAGAAAGGCCAGCCAGGCCAGGCAACTGGCAACTGACACTGACAGCAAGCACGGCAAGCACGGCAGCACTGGCGCCGGTCGTCGTTGACTCGCTCCAGAGCCAGAAGGCTGTCCGTCTTCCTCCATGCGGCTCACATATGGCGGATACACTAACCTTTCCTTACTTTGCCTCAAACCCCGGAAGACCCATCGTGGGCTGACCGACCCTCTTTTAGCGTCCCAGATGGGTTTTGTCCGGGACCGGCGGAGGCAACGCGGACCCGCCAAATCAAACCTATCAACATATGCAGTGCACCGTTATCCGCTTGTTGTACCGGTGGCGCAAAGGAACCTAACCAACCGCCTCACCGCTCCAGGGCTATGTGGTTCAGGGCCAGGCTATGCAGACGATCGTCACATGATGATCATGATAATCTGGCTGATAAGGATGCAAGCGGATCCAACAAATGAAAGTATGCAAGGGCTATGTGCTGGCCAAAACAGTGATGATGTGATAGAGAATAAGAGTTATGACACAAAAGTTACAGTTGCCAGTGTCCGAAACTCGCAACATAAGCATTCTGAGGATCTCAGCTTACTTTCACGGCCAACACGTCCGATGCGTACATCGCGTGCGGCTTACACGTTGTGACAGATTGGCTTGCGCGAGTAATTGCCCTTCACGTATCCGCCGTCGCCTTTCATCCTCCGTCTCCTCCTCGCCTTCCAGAAGCGCGAGCGCAGTCTCGAAGAACCACATGTACTTTTTGACGAAATGCACAACAATCGTGCCTCCCAGCCGCTGACCGTTGTACCGTGTCTTGCGGCCCTCCCGTAGCCGCCACGCGTCTTCGGCAGACCACACACCCCCTGCGATTGATCATCGTATCGGTCGGGTGAGCACATGCACAAGTTACGCACCCTCGTACAGTTCGGACATGTCGCTTCCTTCAACGAGGGCTTCTATGCTCTGAGGTATGTTCAAGTTAGGAAGCGGTAGGGAGTACCGAGTACCGAACGTTGACACGCTCGATCGCGCCCACTCCACCGGTGCCGCCCAATCTCTATCGTACAAAGTCGGCGCCGACAAAGTGGGATAGGTGTTTGGTTCTGGTACCCTGTCAAAGAACGCCCTGACGCCCTCCCGGGCGCGAGCAGCTTCGGAAGGGAATAGAAAACCATGAGAGTACCTGAAATATGAACGGCGTCATCATATGCGCTCCATGAGGGCTTTGAACAAGTAAGAGAAATACGTACACCGTGCCGCTGCGAGGGTGATCGTAGATCCAACAACGCTCTGCCACCCACCGAATTTCCGCTGCACGTGGGTGCAAGCGCATCCACTTGGCCGTCTGCTTGTCCTCAGCACCGCGGACGAGCCCCTTGATAACGGGGTCTCTTGAAACCCAGTCAACGAGACTCCAACTCAGCGCGTATAATTCCCCCGCCATGAAACGACGCTTCACTAGGTAGCCCCAATATATAAGTGGATCCTCTGCCAGCAACGCACGCGGCGCCGTCCGCGCTTGCAGCTCGCTGGAAGGAGGTGTGGCCCAGTCGGGACGTACTAGTGACGGCTCGGCACCCGGCCACGCCGATACCACAGATTGAGGGCCATCACCCCGGTGTTGGTCCATACGATCGTGAAGCGCGACACGCAGGCGCGCCTCCAGTTCCGCCAGCATGACGAATGAGTCATCGTCCACTTTGACGACGAAATCCGGGCGTACCCACTCTCGCGAAGCCGATGACCCGAACGCTCGGTCTTGACGTGCATAAATCGAATCGTGTGGAGCCAATGAACGCACAGGACTGGAGGCGTTGGAGTACGAGAAATTCGGGAGAGGGATGTCGGTATCGAAATAGAGCGGTGGCACCCAGGCCATTGACGCCGCCCAAGTAAAGAACGTGTGTGTCTTGCCAGAGTTCATATTTTCGGGGATCGGAAGAATAATAATGTCCTTGAACTCTGTAGGTCACACATGAAGGCGTGTTTGAGTTTAACACTAAGTAGGGTGCGAGTATCGTAGACGCGCACCTTCCATCTCGACCCGAACACGCCGATCCCAGGCCTTGCGGGGCTGCCCCATTATAAAGCGGACGATGGTCCGAGATGTGCCGACGCCACCATCACCAGACCCAGCGCCGTTACGACTTCGAGGGTGGGTCGCCCATGTTGATCGGATGAGCATACGACGCTCTGAGGACGAATCCATAGAGAAAACTCCGATGAAGACACCGGCGGGCGGCAATGCATCGAAGTTATTTGGTGGGAAGGGTGGCATGGGAGGAGCCGACGCCACCGTGGAAATGTTGAGAAACGTTGGGTGGGCATTGAGTGGTGGAGGGAGTGTCGAGGTTTGTGGTATCGTGCAATAAGCTCGCCATGGTAAAGGCTCCTTGTCAGGATCTAAAAGGTGGATCAATAGGAAGGTTATTGACAGTGCCAGGATTGTGAAGAACAGAAGAGAGAGAAGCTGTTCATAAAGATACTTTAGCTGAAAATTTCCCCAGGGGCAGGAAAACGAATGAGAGACGCACGATGGTGGAGGGGTGCTTTGGAAAGAAGGGATGTCGAACGATCTTCCGCAACACGCGTCTCAAC
The DNA here is from genome assembly GCA_025769875.1 of Russula earlei. Classification (NCBI taxonomy): domain Eukaryota; kingdom Fungi; phylum Basidiomycota; class Agaricomycetes; order Russulales; family Russulaceae; genus Russula; species Russula earlei. The sequence continues at coordinate 17,561 of JAGFNK010000569.1, read as the reverse complement.
GACCTGTATCCCCACCTCGCATGTCGTCGCGGCCCCCGACGTGAGCGTTGCCGTAGGTCCCACCAACGAGGCTGGACATTACGCAGGTATGAGGTGGTGTAAGTATCGAGGAGTAAGGGAGACCCGGGCTCGTCGCTATCCGTCTCCGACACAGATGACGGCGATAAGGAGTACATGGGAGGAAGTGGCGAAGAGGAGCGAGAAGGGAGTGGTGTGTTCATAGCAGATGAGCTGGGAGACGTCCGGTCAGAGAACTGGCCCGTCGTTTCTCGCTCTGCAAAGACAAAGCGGGAACGAGAAGAGTTGGGCCGCACGGCAGGGGAAAGATGGGTGTTGAAAAGCAATGACGCGCCAGACTGAGACGGTCGGTATGGCCCCGCACTTCCGGACGAAAGGGGATCATCTTCATATCGTTCAAAGGGCCCGGAGTGTGAGAAGTGTGAGTTGGGGTGGGATGCGCTCGCTCTGCCTGGAGGCAGAGACATGAGAGGCAAAAGAGTGGCAGGGAGCGAACGTTGACGGAACGTTGACGTTGCGTATCTTGTGGAAGCCAGACAGGCTTTCGAGGGTCGGTATGATGGAGCCAAATAAAAACGAGCGGAAGGCTAGTGCCAGCGTGGGGGAGAGATGGTAAGTAAAAGGTTTGTTGGCGTTGAAACAAAACAAGGTTAGCCGTGGTGTACCGTGCCGTGCCGTCGGACTGGTTCACCCACCCATCATTCATTTCATCTGTCTTGTGATGCCAGTCACCATCGACGTGAACCCGAACAGCTTTACTACTAGCATTGCATCACTCCTACAAAAGGCTACAATTTCAACCAAACACATTTTGCCAGCTAGGCCTCGATGCAAGCGCATCCCACAACACCGCTAGCTTTGGTCTCGGTCCCGTTGCGGCCGGCGCAGGCGGTGGACCCTCAGAGCTGGTTGTTGGTGACGCCGATGCTGGCAACGAAGGTACATCTTTAGTGAACGCAAATCCTCCCCCCAACGTGTTCTTCAAGCCGGGCAATGGCTACTGTACCGTTGTCTCGAGCACTGCCCCCGGTCAGAATGACCAACTCGTGCAACCATGCAGCAAGATGCACATCTACAACTGATATCTGTTCCCCTGCACTCGAAAAGTGAAGTCAATGCAGCTTCATACATGCCGGATGACGTGGCGTACCAAGGGCGTACGGCCCAGGCAGCAGTTCCTTCGTCAGTTTGTTCAGCACGACTGCCAGACCAACTTGCCATGCCGCCTTCGATTTCTCGAGATACTCTTCTCGAGCTTTCCTTCCAGACTCACTCAATTCCGTATCACTCTTATCGGCTTCATTCAAAGTAGTCAGTAGACCCTCTATGGCGCCCTTCTTCTCCAACCAGAATGACTTGGTTTTCTCGGATAAGCGAACCTCTTTAGCTTCGTCCTCCGCCAGGTAACGGTCTAGCGCTTCTTTGCGTCCTTTGAGGAAAGCCGAGACACTTGGCGCGATCGTCCTAAGTGCGGCAAGGTTCTTGGCGTTCAGGAGGAAAAGCATCTCGGGTGACGCAGGGGCTGAGTGGAGTAAGGTGATGATAGACTTTGCTGTGGAAGACAGAGCCACCGTTGCAGGGGACAATGCAGGGGCAGGAGCAGCAGAGGTCGTATGAGTCTGAGACATTATTGATCGCGACTTGTCAAGGAAGGTAATCAAGGCCTGCGATGCAACGCGATTTAGCCCCAGAGGTCTGACACATGGCGTGGCGGACTTGCTTCAGTTTCAGTGATGGCCTTGTAGCGACTCTCCATATCAGAGGACAAGGTATCCTCGAATGGAACAACCAGAGTTGGTACTGTTCCTGAAGACGCCTCTGGGTGAAAGAGCATGGGTAGATGTGGCATAGATGCTACCTTTGGAATTGATGCGTAGAAATGTGGGTGAAAAGGTCTCGCCTTTGGCTAACGGTAGTTGCGTCAACGGATATCGTTCTCACACTCGAACCAGACACACAAAGGTCAACGGGCCTGTGTTCTAGTTCATCTTTCCCATAACCCTTTTCTTCCCTGGCGAATGACGTGTCAACTGATGCTAGATGAAAAGAGTGCGAACGTACAGGGCGAACAGGACTGAATTTGCACAGATTAGTCAGGGTCGGTCGATCTGTCAGGAGAAAACAGACCTGCGAGGGACCAGGCTGAGCGGACGTCATAATATAGCACGGCCTTTGGGATGGAGTGGGACATGATGTGGTGATGATAGCGATGTATCTGATCCTCTCCTCTCCTCCGAGGCTGGGAAGTGTGACTCGAATCCCCGTGATGTCACACGCCTCAGCGTCTCTCTCACGCCCCTCAGCAGTCCCTCTGCCTTTGCCTCGGTCTTGTACAATGGCTACCCAGCTTCGGTGCGCTTCTCAATGTGTCATCGTTTACTGTGCTTTCCAATGCTTCACATACTAGTCACGAATTTTACGAGACTGATGAGAGAGTCACCCTTACCGTCTTCGACCGCGGTGCGGACCCCACCCTTGTCAACGTGAAGTTTCAGCCACGCAGCGTTCGTTCCTCCACGCCCCCAATGATGAATTAACGAGCCTGACAACCTTTATGGCAGATTTATTACGAGAACGGCGACAAAAAGCTAGATCTGCAGCCACTGAAGGGCCAAATCGACCCTGACAAGTCCAGCTTTATTGTGGGCAAAGTCAAGGTTGAGATTCGGCTTGTAAAGGCAGCCCAAGGGCGTTGGGGCGGGCTTGTAGGGGATGCTCCTGATCGTACGTCCTAAGCAACCGACGTTCACATAATTTTGCTCATGTCACCCCTTAGCTCTCGCCAACTCCTCTTCTGGTTCACCTCCGGCCAAAAGGCCGGGTCGACCCTTCCGCAGGCCCGTAAAAATTGGGACAGGGTTACCAAGACCATTCTTGAATCGGAGACCGCTAAAACGAGCACAGATGACCCTAATGTGAGCGGCGACAGCACACTAAACGAGTTCTTCCAGAATCTATTCACCAATTCCGACGATGACACGAAACGGGCAATGATGAAAAGTTTCCAGGAGAGTGGCGGTACTGCACTTAGCACGAATTGGGATGATGTCAAGAAAGCTCCGGTGCCCATCAAGCCGCCAGCGGGTAGCGAGGCTAGAAAATGGGAACAGTGAAATTGGCGAAAGGGGTCAAATTACTGTATCATAGATCGAACGCCATTCTATTTTAGTTGTGTACCAGGCGAGCAGGCCTGTCATGCTGGACAAGCATCGGCCCATACGACAGCGTTGAGTACTACAAAGATGGAATGAGTGCGAGCTCAGCACCATGTCACAAATGACACACGAGCCTGTCTCTGTCAACCTTGACGCTTTGTGCATGTCAGCGCAGGTTGACAAAGTCGGTAGAATCGTCACGGACCTGCTTGTGGCGAGGGTTCTTTTCGCATAAGATGTATACGCGACCTTTCCTTCGAACGACATTGCAGCCATCGCACATTATTTTGACGGAAGACCGAACTTTCATGGCTCGAGCGATGGAAGGTGCCATTGTTGGTAGCGTAACATGATGATGTGGATGGAACTGGGCGAGTCTCGCCCTCGAAAGGAGCGGTCTCGTGGAAGAGAGTAACGCGCTGAACATGGCAGTGAGAGGTAACAAGCCAAGTTTGGTCAGTGTGGAACAAGTACCGAGGCCTATCACTGCTGGCCACGCTCCGATGTGCACAACGTGGTGGTCTCAGACTCAGACATATGCTATCAACACCAAGGACATCACTATCTTTAGCAGCTTTCCCCTCCCAGTATCAATATGCCCCCGCACACCGAGCGGGCACTCTCCTTACCCCGTCTAGGTGGAAAGTCTGCTGTCATTCTTTTCGTCGTGACTCTCGTTGCTTTTGTCGTTGAGAGCCAACTCACTCAGGTCCGTGTCCTCTTCCGTTCGATCGATCCGTGCATATAACCTCGTGTATGAAGTATGTTCAAAGCACGCTTCACTTTAGACAGCCATTCTTCCTCTTGTGAGCCGTCAAATAGCAATTCCTCGTTGAACACATCCCTCATACATTTGTCTCCCGCAGCTACGTCGTCCATTCCTCATTTGCCCTCACCTTCCCACTACATCTACTTTACCTCGTTCTCACAACGTCCGCATCTTTGGAATCTATCCTGGCGGGTCTCTCTCTCGCCGTCAAGATCCATTTCGCCCCTAGCGACCAGAGCCCCGTTGCTACTCTCCGCTCGCCGTTCCCATATGTCCTCTTGTTTCGTCTGTCCGCCTTCCTGACCCTTGGCCTCACGCTGCCCTCCTTGCTCTGGTTCGTCAGCGTGTCGCTGTCTCCGTAAGCGTCAAATCATTGTGTGGCAGGTGGGCAGGACGGCAATCTAGCTCACTTCTCTGTCCATGTACAGACTCAGCGATGTCACCGCAATCTGGAACACGAACGCCTTCTTCGCATACATCATCACAGTGCGGCTCTTCAAGCTCAACTGGGAGCTCCGCAAGCTCGTCGCCGTGCTCGTCGCCACCTTCGGCGTCCTGGCAGTCGTGTACGGCGATGCGAAGCAACCGGAGCCGCCCATCGACCATCGCAAGGACCTCGAACTCAGGACCGAGACCGACAAGCCCAAGGCGCCACTCGTCGGGGACCTGCTCACCCTTTTCGCCTCCATCGGGTACGGCCTGTACCAGGTGATGTATAAACGCTATGCGGCGTTGCCCTCGGATCCAGAATTTGACACCGGTAGCACGTACATCCCGCTCCCCGGTTCGGATGGCATCCCTGCCGGTGAACTCAGCGAAGATGACATGAAGCTCGACGACTCGGTGTACCCGCCATCGTTTGGGCTTCACCCCAACCTCCTCGCCTGCGGAATTGGGCTGATGACCCTTCTCTCGCTGTGGATCATGCTGCCCCTCCTTCACTATTCTGGATATGAACGATTTCGCCTCCCAGATAGCCCCATTGCTGTTCTCTCGATTGCCGGCATAGCGGGATCCGGCTTAGTTTTTAATGCTGGAATCTTGGTAATAATTACCCTTCATTCCATACTCGAATTGATCGCCCCTTTTTTATTTTTTGCACTCCCAGACTTTATTGGGCATTTGGGGACCCATCGTCGTTTCTGTAGGCAACCTCCTGACGATCGTCCTCGTTCTTCTATCCGATGTCACCGTAGGGCAAGGCATGGACGTAATTACCCCTTGGAACTTGGCCGGCTCCGGTGGGATCGTAGTAGCATTCGGCATTTTGGCCTACGATATGGTACAACACCCACGATCTCACAATTGATATACAATACGCATAATACAATCGTCGTACGTATTACTATTTCCCGTGCCTGTATTCAACACTACACAGATAGACAAGATATGGCAAAAACACGCGCGACGGCGATCTCTGACAGGCCTCAGCTGCAAAGAAAGTCCGCGTCGGTTAGATGAGTGGGGCAGGTATACGTTGCTTTACAATAGAGTGCGAAGTGTACGATTACTATAGATTGCCGATACAGTTCCCTCTCGACTATTGTAAGTTCATTCCTCGAGCGTCCACAGTAAGGCCTAGATGTCATAAAGACGAGAAGACGGACACACAAACAAACCGACACAGCATCAGCAACCAAGGCTTCCTGGCTGGTGGGCACGCGTGCCAAACTGTCGAAGAAATGACAACTTAAGAACCTCATTCTCTATACCCAATGTGCATGCCACGGAATACAAATTCGGACTCAAAAATAATATAAACAGTCAAATCCCAGTCGGGGAGACCGTAGCGTCCTTGTCAACAGGACTCTGAGCCTCCTAACTACTGAACGAAGAGGGGGAGAATGGGTCATAAAGACACAGATCAGAGTCCAGTGCGCACAGTGAGAAAGAGGGAATGGAAACAAACACAATTTGTTCCCTCTTTCCCACTTGTGCGTGCTGGACCCTCATTTGTGTCGTTATGACTCCTTCTCCGTCTCTTAATTCAGTGGTTGATGCCGAAGGTCTCCTGGATTCTATCTGCCTCGCTGGGAGCTATGAGGAGGCTCAGAGTCCTGTTGACAAGGACGATACAGTCTCCCCGACTGACACTGAGTTGTCGACCTTTTCTCTGGGCCCTCGTTCTTTGGACTGTCTCGGTAGCGTGGGGGAGAAGACACAGAGAGGACTGGCAATGCGGACAGAGATGACGATGAATGGCTTTTGGGTAAGCTTTCAAATAGTAGGAAAGGGGCTGAACATCCCATGGCTTGGACGGGCCAAGGCTTCGCTCTCGAAAGATTTGGCTTGACAATCTGCCTCCTCGCCTTTCCCTTTTCTTTCTCCTCCTCCAGGTTCGACGAGCTTCAAGGAGCGTCGAGGTTAAGGCGTTTGACGGAGATCGTGGTGGCGAGGAGAGGGCGGTTGGCGGGCCGCTCTCAACCTGTCGAGACGCTTGGTCTGGTCATTAACGATTTGAGCTTGAGCAACGAACGAACCGCATAATCGTGTCAAAGATGCCTCCGAAAAAGCAACAGAATCAGGCCTCATCATCTTCAAAGGTCAAAGTCGACAAGGTAAGCAAAGACCTACGCATCACCCGTTCCGTGTTGGCGACATGCAGACCTTCGGCATGAAGTACGTGCGTCCCACCTCTTCGCTACGGGCTCCTCAACGCCAGGGACAGTGACGTCGCCTTGAATAAATTTATAAAATATAAAAACAAATCGGCCAAGGTGCGGAAGCAGGTCGCCCAAATCCAGGCGCAGGCTTCGACGGCCGGAAAGTCGCGCGAAACGCTCGCCAAGGAGAGGGAGAAAGAGCTGCGGGCGAAGGAGAAGGCCGAGGAGGAGAAGCGCCGGAAAGAGGAGGCGGCGCTCTTCAAGCCCGTGCAGACACAGAAGGTGCCCTTCGGAATGGACCCGAAGACCGTGCTGTGTGAGTTTTTCAAAGTAGGCCGCTGCGAGAAGGGCAGCAAGTGCAAGTTCAGCCATGATCGGGACGTGGAGCGGAGAGTGGAGAAAGGGAATCTGCACGAGGATAACCGGGAGGATAAACTCACAGGTACGTTTTGTCGTGCATGAGGCCCGGTGTTGACCAAGAGCCCATGCTTCTTAGACACCATGGACAAGTGGGACGAGGAAAAGCTACGGAGTGTCATCCTGTCCAAGCATGGAAATCCACGGAACACGACACACGTAGGCGTCCCGCTCTTATTCTCACACCCTTTCGACTTGTTTCATTTTAGATCGTGTGCAAGTACTTCATCGAGGCCGTCGAGACCCAGAAGTGAGGGCTTCATTCCATCCGTCAACACGACGTTCACGTTAAGTTTCAATATCTCGTTCATCATCACAGATTCGGATGGTTCTGGCAATGTCCCCACGGTGATTCATGTCAATATCGACACGCTCTCCCACCCGGGTTCGTACTCAAGTCCCAACGAAAAGCGCTGGAGGAGGCAGAGAAGGCGAACATGATAAGCCTGGAGGAGTTCCTAGACGTCGAGGTGCGTCCGTTCAACGCCAGAGCCATCGGCCGTGCACAAAATCACATTTTCTTTTCCCCGTTCTCAGCGGCACAAACGTGAAACGTTCGCCGAGTGGAAGCAGACGCGCATGGACAAGAAGGAAGCCGAGGCGGACGTGCTGCGCAAGGCGAAGGACGTGTAGGCGGCCGCGGGCAATAGCAGCGGTATGAGCGGGCGCGATCTATTCCAGTATAACCCAGAGTGGTTCCAAGATTCCGATGAGGAGGAGGAGGACTGGGATCTGTCCAAGTACCGCCGTCAGGAGGACGAGGATCTTGCGGCGGAGAACAAACGGATTCGCCTGGTATCAACCAACGATGATCTTCCGTAGATGTCGCTACTACTGATTTTGAGATGTCCACGAATGTTACGAAAATACTGACAAAACGTCCTAATCATCATCATCGCTGCCATGATCACCAAGTCCCAGCCCTGCAGAAGGTCGCTGGGCCTTGGCTAGGACAGCGGGACTCGGAGGTGCTAGTGCGGCGCCAGTCTGTCGCCGTAGCTCAGAGAAGTAACGGAGACTCTCCAACGTCTCCGCACTCAGCAACCTCTGAGATGTCTCTGGCACAGTCTCCTGCGGCGCAGAGGGCACCTCCGTATCAGGCCCTTCAATTCGTCTCCTCTTCCCCCCCGCCGTCGTCTTCCTCTTCCAGATCTTCATCTATGACACCGTCGTCTGCCTGATAATCGCGGCCCTCCTCAAGCGCCCACGAATGGCTTGCATGGCGTCAAATCACGGGCGGGTCCATCCTGGCACGGGATGGCTGCCTGACCCATCTCCTCAAGGCGACGTTTTTCCGCGACCTTGGAGGTGGGATTCGGGTCTTCGGTCGCCCAACGGACGTTGAGAATTTCATCATTGTCCATGGACTGGCAGGACATTGCTTCTTTGGCGAACTGTGCGTTGTGCTCCGAGACGTAGGTGACGAACGCGAACCGAGCGATATTGGAGGACACGTACTGCGAAAAAGAGAGATGTTCGTCAGGTCAAACACCGCACAGAGGAGCGCAGGGGGGACGGCGACGCACTGTGTTCGATCCCACCCCCACTCTTTTGAAATGTCGTCTCACGACATCTTCCGTCTCGGGCCCAGCGCCAGTCTCTTTGATACACGCCCAACATAAAGCGTGCGGTTTTGTCGTGTGAACGTGCCGACACCACCCATGTCGTCACGGCAGTCCGAAAACTTGTCGCGCGCGAAGCAATCCTCGCTCGAGTCAGGTAATGCGCGTTCTGGGTCGGGAAGCGTGTCCAAGTACTCGCACTCCCAGCCATAGGGGCAGCGTCCGCGGGAAAACAAAAAAAAAGAGGCAGGGATAGCGCATGCTGGTCGTGTTCGCGCGCGTCAAACCGGCATCTTTTTTTGATATTACAGCGTTGTTTGGGACTTTGTCTTACTGCAAGATATGTTTAGCCCAGAACCAAACCGAAGGAGGGCGCACGTACTTTGATATACCATATTTCTACATACAAGGATGTATTGGTAGATAGGTAGTGGTAATGGTTAAGTTGTTATTGTTCCGTACGAGTAGGGCCTTAACCCTATATACATACATTTGGAATGTGTATCTATCTATGGTTATGACGTTGAACTACTGAACTCTAATATTCCCCCTCAACGCCAACACCCTTTCGGCGCCGCCTCAATGGTCGACGCTGTGGAGTCCGAGTAGAAGGCGTAGTCTGGTAAAGTCAGGACGAGTGAGCGGTTTGGTAAAGATATCGGCAATGTTGTCTTTGTGTGTACTCTTGTAATCGACACCTCATTCGCAAGGACTTGTTCCCTAACGTAGTGGTACTTGATCTGGACGTGTTTTAAGTGTGAGTGCCAGACTTGGTCTTCGGCAAGCTTTGACGCTGCATTGTTGTCGCAGAATATCGCTGTTGGATTAGGTTGCGTGAATTGGGTTTGAGAGAGAAGTTGTCGTAGGAAAATGGCCTCGTGAGTCGCGCCATGTAGTGCGATGTATTCCGCGTAACATGAACTGTCAGCAACAGTTCGTTGCTTGTGAGATGACCATGATATAACACCGGATCCCAGTGTGAAGCAGTAACCGGCAGTGGACCAACTGGTGTCAATGCAGTTCGCAAAGTCCGAGTCCAAGTGCCCAAGAAGGGTAATGGGATGCGTCCCGCCTAGTCTGAGTGATAATGAACATGACCCTTTGAGGTAGCGGAGAACGCGTATGGCTGCAGACCAATGATCTTGGTTGTAGCAATCCATGAATGATGCTAGTTTCCCGACGGCGAAGGCGATGTCAGGGCGAGTGGCGTTAGCGAGGTAGATGAGGTTGCCAATGAGAGCAGGATATGGGGTGGTGTTTTGCCATGCTAGCACATCCGGTGTGGCAGGAATAGTTTTGTCGTCACGCCGGAGTTGTAGGCCTGGTGTCATGGGGAGGTCTACTGGATGGGCATCGGATTGTCCAAACTGTTGCATGACACGATCGATGAAGGACGATTGGCAGAGTGAAATCATTTTGCCAACGTGGTCATGTCTCATGGATATGCCAAGGGCATATTTGATCGGGCCCAGGTCCGAAATTTCCCAACATGATTGCAGCAGCGACTTGAACGAGTCATTCTCAGCCTCGGAGGAGGCAATGGAGACGATGTCATCAACGTGGACAAGGAAGAGGATTGTACCTGTTTGGGTGGTTCGAGAGTAGACACACCACTCACATGGGAGTCGTCTGAAACCCCAATCCTCAGCAGCTTTGTTGAACGTCTGGTTCCAAATTCTGCTGGCCTGCTTCATGCCATATATGCTTTTCATCAGCTTCATTACCCATCCTTCTTTTCTGGGTGCCTCGAAGCCAGTGGGCTGTTCCATGAACATTGTTTCGTCTGGGGGCAAAACACCATGTAGGAAAGCAGTTTTGATGTCAAACTGTTGGATGTCCCAATTGAGTGAGGCAGTGATATGGAGGAGGATGCGGAAGGATTCGGGACATGCGGTGGGGGTGGTGGTTTTGGTGTAGTCGAGGCCGTATTGTTGTGCGTAGCCTTTGGCTACGTAATGGACCTTGTAGCGTGTAATATTGCCAAGGTTGTCCCGCTTCTGCTTGCAAACGAGTTTACCGTGCAATGGCCATTGCCGTGTCGGCACGGTAGAGCGAGGGACAAGGACAAATACCTGGAGGTCTTCCAAGCTTTTGAGCTCGTCGTGTGCGCCAGCAATCCAATATTCGCGCTCAGGTGACGAGAGGGCGGCTTCCCAGGAAGGTTCGTCGTCTTCTGAAGCGTCGATTGAACCAGTGTGAATGGATGTGAGAGCCTGGGTAAGGGAGGGGAAGGAATCATCTAACGAGATGGGAAGGAGAGTATGTGTACCATGAAGTGGAAAATATTCAGAGAGAAAGTTACAAAGTAAGGTATCAGGACGTCGAAAAGAGAGGGGAGAGTGTTGAAAAGTAGGTGTTGTATCAATGGTATCGTGGAAAGGCGGGGAAGTTGTATGAAGATGTAATGGTAAGGTGGAACAGGTCATGGTGGTCTCAGGAGGGCGAGGGCGGGACATGCGTTGGAGGCTGTCGTCGGTAAGGAATCGTGAGGTTGGGATCGGGATACGAGTGGACCGGCGTAAGGGGATAGAGGGGTTATTGATGGCAGATGAGGAGTTATTAGGTAGGTGATGTGTTGGAGGATGATCAGGAGTAGGGGAACGAATGGTATCGGTGGTAATGGGAATAGTAGTGACGTTATCGGGGGAGGAGGGTTGCAGTCGGGTAGGTACGGGTTGCATAATGTGACGTAAGGTAGTGGACATTGAAGGTGTATCAGGAGCGGGGGTTTCTAAATTATTAGGTAAAGTGGGCTGTTGAGGCGGGGTCGGGCGTACATCGTCAGGGGTGGGGAGGGCTAATCTATTAGGTAAGGAAGAATTAATGGTGGTAGGACGTACATCATCAGGGGTGGGGAGGGCTAATCTATTAGGTAAGGAGGAATTAATGGTGGTAGGACGCGTGTCGGGCATGGGGGTATGTAATCTAGGAGAGATGGGGGGCTGGGGAACGCTAGTATGGAGAGGTAGTGTGGCATGGACACCGGTGAGAATAGGGGAGGAGATTCGATGGGTGTCGGCCATCGGAGGGCTGGACGCGTGCGGGATCATTATGGAGTCCCAGGTGGGTTCTTTGTCATTAAGTACTATGTTGTTAGGGTAAAGGGGGGTGGTCGACACGTCGAGGTGTTCAACAAATGAGACATGGAAGCAAGTGAAGATACATCCATTCGTTTTGTCCCACAGACGATAAGCTTTAGCATTCGGGGCATATCCAATGAGGACACATGCAGTGGAGCATGGGAGAATCTTCGGTTGCTTTCCTGGGATTAATGCAAAACACAGAGAGCCGATCTCACGGAGATGGGACAAAGACGGTTTACGACCAAACCAAGCTTCAAAAGGGGTCTTTCCCCCCAGAGTTTTGGATGCGGTCAGAGTGGTTAGGTATGTAGCTGTGGCATTGAATTCATCCCAGAAGGAGGGGGGCACATTGCAAGCCAGGCGCATACTGCGCACTTTGTTCATGATTGTTCGATGCAGGCGCTCCGCTCGTCCATTTTGGAGCGAGGTGTAAGGCACCGTTCTTAGGTGCTGTATTCCGTGACGGGCGCACCAATCGGCGAATTGATTGGAAACGAGTTCCCCATTGTCGGAGACGATATATGTCACGCGGCAGTCCGATTGGTTTTCAACAGCCCGTTTCCAGTCGTCAAGTTTCAGTGCGGCCACATCTTTTGATACTAGCGGGATTGTCCAAACGTAACTCGAGAAGTCATCGATGATATTCATTGAGTAACGACAACCCGAGCGAGATATTACGGACATCGGTCCCGTCAAGTCAACATGTATTTTCTCCAGGCATCGAGACGCTTTGGGGCCTTCACGTGCTTTAGGAAGTGGGGATTGGGTCTGCTTTCCAAGGATACAGTATTGGCATTTTGGCGGAAGCTGAGACAAGTTAATTGTCATACCGTCGACACAGTGTGATTTTGCCATGTCTAGGATTGTTTGGAAATTACAGTGTCCAAGTCGTCGATGCCACGTCTCAACATCTGGGATGTGGGATGACAGCAATGTGCGTTGAGGTTGAAGGGCATCAAGTTCGTATAGGTTTCGTGTGGGTGAAAGATGACCTGTGAATAGGGTGTTTCCTGTGTGGTCAGTCACCCAGCAACAAACGTGATCGAAGTGAGCAGTGTAGTTTCCCGCATGGCTAAGACAAATAATGGAGATAAGACGGACGGTGGCAGATGGGATATAGAGTGTGTTGTGTACATGGATTACAGAACCGTCCTTAGTCATGAATTGTACAGTGCCGACACCGATGGCTTGGACTTGGGACCCACCGAGTCCCGTTACAGGATGAGGAGCCATGGGATGAATGGAAACAAAGTCAGAGCGGGAGGGGGAAATGTGGCACGTGGCGCCTGTGTCGAGGATAAAAGGTGCATTTTGGACTGGGGAGTCCTCTAGTGCCCAGGACGAGCGAGGTCCGGCGTGGGTGGTTTCGTCCGAGGTGTGGAGGGACCAGTCGAGTGAAGTAGATTGCGGTACAGGTGAGGTGGTTGGGTCACTCAATGCAATGAATGTGTGATATTTAAAGTCATCACCAGCGGACAGTAAAAGCGGGTCAGCAGGTGTTGAGGGGGCGTAAGACATGATGTCACTTGTCGTGGGGTATGGCATCGTAGGCGAAGACATGGAAGGGTTATCAGTGGGCTGCGGCAAGGCGTAGTAAGTGACACCATTGATGGTTAAATTGGGCAAAGGGGTGGGGGCGTCCATGACAGAGGATGTTGTGTCAGAGGACATGTGGGCTGCATGCTGTTGAGCGGAAGTTCCCTGGTTTTGCAAGCGCGCAAATGCGAGCCGCTGGGCATGGCGTGCCTCATCGATGGAACGACCAGCCATTTTGCCGCCAGGTTTAATGCAGAAGTCAGAAAGGTGACCCAACTGTTTGCAATGAGAGCATAACGGTCTCGGTCGCGTGGAGGTGGGGCGCGTGGCCGACGTCGGGAAAGCTGTGGGCTGTATAGCACCCTGTGAAGTTCGTTTTCTGATAAGGGACTCTTCACTTTGAAGACGTTGAATAAGCATGGCCGATGAGAAGCTGGGTTCGTTGGCAAGGGACTGGATTGCGGATTGGAGGTTGTGGAAGTCGTCGCTGAGGGAATTGATGATGAGCACTGATAATAGCTTGTCGGTATCGATAGGTCCCATGTTGATGATTTGTCTGTGAAGTTGGCAAATTTCAAACAGGGTGGTGCTGATGGGAGTGGACAAGACGAAGCGAATGTCGAGTGCCTTTTTCAAGGTGAGGACCTGCGTGTACAGTCCTAGCTTTTCATGCCTTTGTTTCAGCATTTCGTAGACTTCGTGAGAAGATGCAGTGCGGACTTTATCGCTGAGGAATTCATATTCGATGGGGCTGATGTGGCGGAGGATGAATGTTTGCAAGGAGACGTCGTTGCTCGACCAGATCCAGTGAGCTTTGGCATGAGTTGCAACGTCAGGGCGAGGAAGGGTGCCTTCCAGCCAGTGTTTGAATCCCTGACCATACGTGACGAGGCAGAGATGCTTGTCCCATTCAGACCAGTTGGCTTTGTCAAGATCGAGAACGAGATGCGCAGGCCAGTTGTTGTCTGAGAGGAAACGTTCAGTGAGCGTGACCTCGTTGTGGGAGGGATCAAGGATAACAGGTGGGGTATTGGCCACAGTGGGCAGTGATGTAGTATGTATGGGAGTGGAGATAGGTACGGGGGTATTACTCATAACGGTAGGTACCGGGTTATTATCCATAGCGAGACTGATGTGGAAATATGGGAGGAAAGGGACATGTAAATATGGTACACGAAAGGAGGACGGTGTCTGAAGCTGAAGGAGACTAAGACGATGAAAGGATTACCGAAGGGGATATACACAGTCCAATGGAGTGAGAACAGGAGAAATGATGGAACGTGATGATGATAACAACAGGATGGACGAGAGTGGCGAATGGGGAGATGATGGTGATGGGAGGCTGTATGAGAGTGATTGAGATCAATGTCTATGAAAGAATCGAAGTTGATATGACACGGGAAGTGAGGCGTCCTACGTGAAGTTGATATGTTGATGATACGATGCGGGAAGTGAGGCGTCCTAAGTGTCACAATAAAGTGTTGAGGGGTAGACCGCCGGATGAAGTGAGAGGAGTAGGAGTGATTGGGAGTCGATCGGAGATGACGATGATGGGGAATGTAGTCGGCGGTTTCGAATCACAGCTCAGGGCCCATAACCTATTGGTAGATAGGTAGTGGTAATGGTTAAGTTGTTATTGTTCCGTACGAGTAGGGCCTTAACCCTATATACATACATTTGGAATGTGTATCTATCTATGGTTATGACGTTGAACTACTGAACTCTAATAGGATGAGCTGACGTAGGACGTGGGACAAATGACTGGGACACGCACTGTACTCTTTTCCAGTCTGTGGGGCGGTTTCTTTGTCAACATCACCGGGCTTCACCTGCTTCCGTGCAGGCTTGAGCTTCTTTTGCTTTTTCACGACTGCTAGTAAGACATGGTGTACAGTGACAGCCCAGTGTGTTCATTGTGATCATGTCCCATGAAGTCTGTTGTTTTTTTTTATTTCTCTGAAATACACATGGTGTACTACAGTAGTCCTCTGAGTGATTGGCCAATTGATCGGACATCGAAATGAAACGCGCAAATTGAAGTAATATCTCACCAACTGCTCTCTCCGGCGTTGCCATTTCAAATTGACATCTTTCCCTTCCTCTTTGCCTATGGGGCGGCCAGAACGCACAAGCACGAGCATGGACGACGCTAAGGAGTCAACTTATAAAAACCGGGAAAAACATTAGTTAGTATAGTAAGCAGCACACTGTCGGAGACGTATGCATAGTAGGATACCAAAGTCTATACGTATCATCAGCGAGCGTGTATCGTACAAGGGATGATGGCGAAGCTCTCATTCGAAGCCATCAATTGAAGGCCGGATGACAGCACAATAAATACTAAGAACGAATCTCTGGCGATTATGGCCAGCACTCGCACAGGGCGCGGCGCAGGCCACCTCAAGCTGCACCCATAACACTTGCGCGGGTTGAAAACAACCAGGAGAGCGGAGCTCAACTCCACATTTCGAGTCGTCTTTGCGACTAGCACAAGAAAAAAAAAAAAAAAAAAGGAGGCTCACAGACCTGGCCCGTCCTCCCATCATCGACTGGCCGCCGACTTTCAGACCGAGGCCTCGCGTCGCGTCCAGACCAGCGGGGGCGTTCTGTAAGCCTTCTCGTCGTCCGGGATGGACGTTCTCTCGGTGCTCGTGTCCGTCGCCAGTGAGGCCGAACGCGCCGAACGCGCCGAGCTGCACAAGGGCGAATACTGCGCCAGAGAAACCGACCACGATTCGTTCGAGTCTGCGCTGCTGCGACCCGTGGCCGGGGTGGCCGTTCCTCTCCCTTTCTCCCTCTGCTCCGTGGCGTCGGCGTTGGGGTCGCGGCCGAATAAGAAACCGTGCGGCGAAACGCCGAAGGTGTTCCGGCTCGCCGCATCACTGCCCTCTTTCAGGGAGAGGCTGTCCGCCTCTGTGTTCAGGGTGTGCAACGTGGGTGGGTAGTTCGATACCGAGGACGCCCACGTGTAATGCGTGAGTTTGTCCCGGGCCTCTGTGTTCGAGGTGTGCAACGTGGGTGGGTAGTTCGATACCGAGGACGCCCGCGTGTGACGCGTGAGCTTATCCCGGGCCCCTGTGTTCGAAGTGTGCAACGTGGGTGGGTAGTTCGATGCCGAGGACGCCCGCGTGTGACGCTTGAGTTTATCCCGGAGAGTTTTATGTTCGACCTTGGTGGCGAACGACCTCAAGGGTGAGCGTTTCGGGCGAGGCGGTGGTACGCTCGAAAGTGTGTGTGTTCGAGACGACCGGGCTAAACGGGGTTCGCGACTCGGAGGTGGACTGGCATATTGCCAACCTGCCCTCCGCAACTTGCGCACATCCAAATCCAAAGAAGCATGTGGAATAGCGACGGTATACGATGATCTGCTCGACCAGGATTGCTCCTGTGGCAGCGAAAGGGGTGCATCAATAATGCCATTGGTCGCAGGAACGCTGCCTTCGGTATGAAGCCTGAGGGACGAAAACCCGAGCATGCGTTGAGTTGCGGAGGTCTTGTTGCTCGGGCTCACGAAGCCGTAGAAACTTGAGCGATCCCGGCGATCGATGTGCTCACGCATCCTATAAGAATTTGTTGAAGGAAGTATCATCTCCCGGAGTCCTTTTCGTTTTTGACGTTGTTTCAACCTTTGGCCTCGTTTTCGATGGCAGTAGATGAGGGTGAGTGAGATCATGAGACCGATGGCCATTCCCGATAACAGAAGAACGCAGACGACAGCCGGGCGATTCTCGAAAAGCTGAGCAGAATGACGCTGATTAGCGTGCTAGAGAACACGTTCAGCACGACTTACGAGTGATGCGCCAAAGAACCAGAGGAGCTCTGTATGGAACCGGCGGTCGCATTCAAGACGCCTATCGTCCTGTTCAGGGGCATGACCGGTCCCAAAGTGTCAATGGAAGGTGATGTAGGTGCAGTCATCAAAGGTGTCGAGCCACGGTACTGTATGGAGGCCGGCTCGTGGAGAAGAGCAGACTATACTGGTCGAGATGCCGCCTCTCGAGGGAAGACGGTAGCGGATCACGTCGTCGGTCTCGCTAGGAGCGGACGCCCAGACCCTGCTCTCGGAGAGTTCAACTTCAACAAAGTCGCGGCACCGTTGTATCCACTGGCACCCTACTAGTCAGACTGGGCGCCACCAAGGTCAGCGAAGTGGGTCGTCAGTAAGCTCGTGTAGTCAACGAAGGGGTGAAGTCCAGGACAAGGATCGAAGTGTTTAAATACGAAGAGACGAGAGAGGTTAGCCCAGAGGGTCCGCTGGAGGGTGCTGTGATGACCGCAATGTGAGGACGGAAGGCGGGAGGGGTCGCCGTAAGAGCAGCTACCCTGTCTGTCGAGCGGTGTAGAACCGATCGCGGCGACGCCAATGTCGAAAGGGAAAACGGTTCCCTTTGCAGCCAGATATCAGGAGATGGTCCTGC
>JAGFNK010000568.1:0-33301 GCA_025769875.1 Russula earlei | reverse complement strand
CTTAATAATGCCACACAGTCCCTGACTACCACGCCTTACCAAACATGGAAGAACAATTACACAAATTAAGGGGCAAAACCACCTTCAGCAAATTTGATGTCAGAGCTGGCTACAACAACATCTTGATCCACCCAGAAGATCGACACAAGGGTGCCTTCAAACCCAGTTTGCACCTTTATCCCCATGGTAATGGGCTTTGGCTTTACCAATGCCCCAGCAGCTTTCCAACGAGCAATGAACCACACACCCTCGACCCTGGCTCTAAAGTACCCCGAAAACACCTGCAACTACCTAGAGACGTGGCAATAGCCACAAACTCAGGAGAGGAACACCTTCACTGACAAATTACACACGAATTCCTTGACCTTCTCGAAAGGGACTCTTATTTCTTAAAGGCTCTAAGTGCGCCTTTGAACAAGAAGAAATTGACTTCCTGGGCTTCCGAATTAATCAAGGAACCCTCAAAATCATCCCGTCAAAATGGATGGCCTCAAAAGCTGCCGCGAGACCTCCCAACAACCTGAAACAGGTACAACAATCATGGTGCCCTCAATTACCAACGACCTTTTATCCGAGACTTTGCAAAAATAGCTCGCCCCATTTTTTCCACAATCAAGAAAGGAACCCCCTTCCTCTGGACCCCAGAAGCAACCATAGCTTTGGAAACCTTGATATCGGCAGTCATGCGATGACCCTGAACTATACACGGCCAACCCGACCTCCCGTACGAATTAGAAACTGATGCTTCACATTTGCCACTGAGCGATCCTTTTTCAAAAGGACCAGAGAGGAAAAGAAAAATGATCAGAAATATGTCACACATGTTCAATGAAGCAGAAAGGAACTACCCGGTTTGGGATAGGGAGTTCCTGGCTCTGATCCTCGCTCTCCAACACTGGCGATACCTATTAGTCGTCGGATACTAACACCCCTCATCAAGATTTTACAGACCACTCTAACTTGGCTCACTATCGGCTCCCCCACAAGATCAACCGAAGGATTGTGCCGAGACATCTCAACTCTCGCACAGATTACCACTTTGAAATTCACCACAAACCCGGAGTCTCCAATCGCGCAGACGCCCTCTCACGACGACCTGACCACAATGACGGATCGGGAGATAACCAGAACATCACTGCACTACCGGACAAACTTTTTATTCGTTCACTTCACACGGAAGATCTCTATGAACAAGTACTAACCGAACAGAGAAAGCAAGATCAGATCTTCCTCATGTGGAAGGTCAAACACAACCTTCAAGAGGAAGAAGATGCACTATTCAAAGATGGAAAATTGGTGGTACCATATCAAGAGCCCCTCTTATGAAACATTTTACATATGTATCATGACAGCATCCTTGGCGGACATACGGGGAATGCCCGAACCTTATACTCAATTCAAGAATCCTTCTGGTGGCCCAAAATGGCCTACTTCATCAGGGACTACATTTGGGGCTGCGCCACCTGTCAAACCAACAAATCTTCCACGCACCCAACCCGCCCCCCAATTTACCCCATCCTCCCAGAATTTCAAAAACCCTTCCAAACTATCGCCATTGATTGGATTGTCGACCTTCCACCATCAGAAGGAAACAACGCCATCATGACCATAACTGACCATGACTCCACTAAAGTGGCCATATTCATACCTTGCCGAAAAGATATGGGAACCCTACAGATGGCAAAACTATTCTTACAGTATGCTTTCCCATGGACCGGAGTTCCCTCCAAAATCATCTCCGACCGTGACTCTCGTTTCACCTCCAACCTGTTTCAAGAGGTCTCCCAAATCCTTGGAATCAACCAAAACCTAAGCACGGCATATCACCCCCAAACTGATGGACAATCAGAAAGAACTAATCAGACCTTAGAAATGTACCTGCGCATCTACACAGGAGAGAAGCAAGAAGAATGGGTGCACTGGCTCCCCATACCCAATATCATTTCAACACCCACAAATCTACTACCACTAAGAGAACCCCATACGAACTCCTCATCGGCTTTAACCCTCAAGGACTTGGCACCCAACTCAAGTCCAAGTTCCCCGGAATCCAAGAACGACTCCAAGCGCTAAAAGATATGAGGGAGTCGGTGCAAGAAACAATGAGAAGAACACAAAACAACTGGGTCAAAGAAACTAAGTTCAAGGGTTTTGAGGAGGGACAAAAGGTTTGGCTTGAAGGCACTAACCTAAAAACCCCTCATCAGTTTCATAAGTTCCGCCCCAAATGGTTTGGACCCTTTACCATCACCAAGAGAATCTCCCACGTCGCCTATCAACTACAACTTCCCCCCCAGTGGAACATCCATAATGTGTTTCATGCCTCCCTTCTATCTCCAGTCACAGAAACAGCCGAGCACGGACCAAACTTCTCCGAACCACCACCCGATCTCCTGTCGGGAGAATACGAAGTCGAAAAAATCACCGCCCAATGAACCCATAAAAATCAACTCCAATACAGGGTTTGATGGAAGGGGTACTCTGCAGCCGAAGACACGTGGGAACCCCTCTCTAACCTTAAAAATGCTCAGGATGCCATCACCATGTTCCACCTGGGACAGCCCACCAAACTCCATACCATGTCTCTCTCTGATCTTGACCCCACAGAATCACATCACTCAGACAAAAACCTGGATGACCTAGAAGACCAATTTCAAAACCTTACGATACAACAACGTACCTTACTCCCTTGAATTAACTCTCGTAACCCCCCTTCCTATTCAGTAAATGACCCTACTATCCCCAACCGTGGACACACCATCTTTAACATAGCCACCAGGGAACAACTTTTTTCTGGAATTCTCTCCCCTGGCAACTTCCACGGCTTTCAACTTCTCATGATGGACCCCCGTTTTTCAGAGTTTCATTTATCCATACGAAGGGCAGTACTTATGGATCTAGTATGGAATCACATTATATGATCAGCTTCCATAAATACCCCCACTCCTTCAGAATGGTCGGCCTGGCATCACGAACACGCTACCTCCACTTACAATACTCCTATGTCATCTCCCGCTCCCAACTCGTCTCCTCTACCTATTCTCACTCCTTCCCCTACCATCAAACAAGAACCCCTCTCGCCTGAGGTCATTCAACACATTATCGACCAGCGCACCCTCATCGTCCCCGAGGAAACCGAACTCCAGGACCTCGCCGCCACCCTCAACCCACTCACCATCCGCGAAGGAACCCCTTCACCCACCCCGACTGAAACAGACCCCACTCACCCTGGCCCCCCTTGGTTTGTTTATGAACCTTACACGCATGTTCCTCCTTTCTACATTCATGTTAATGGACGAAAACGCCTTTTGCCGTACTTATGCGTCACCCTATATAATGACAAGCCCATGCTTCTAGGAACTATGGGACGAGGGGAGCCCACATATGGGGAAAAGCTCGTCGCCCGACCTGTGGTCTCTGCCCCCCACCCTTCCGTGACCGCCTCTGATCTCCACCTCTTAATTGAGGACCACCCTTTTCACTTCGAAGCCGCCCAAGCCCTCGAAAACCTTCATGACCCTGGTGCTCTTGCTGATGTCTACTGTCTCCGCACCGCCTCCTTTCAGTTAAAAGTCTTGGAGGGCAAGCGTGCCTCTATCCAAGGGGCCTTGAGCGTCCTTCAAGGACAACTTGCTGATCGACTTCATGAGATACAGGCCCACACCAAAGAAACCGCCGCCATCTGCAGTCACCTTCGGGCCAACAACACTTCTGTCCGAGTTCGTCACCAGCTCAACAACCTAATGTCTGATGGGGGTCTCACCCACGATACTGGACCTTACTACTCACTGGCAGGGAGCTATGACAAAATTGAGGAATCAAAAGAACCACCCACTTCTTCTCCTCCACTACCCACTTGCCCCCCCCTCTCCCTGACCCCTCCCCTTGAATACCTCCCTCATGTCGTTGACCAGTCTCAGAACGACGCTCCTATGGGCTCACCCTCCCACTTCCCTCAGATGTATTCTGACGATGCTAGTACTCCCAACACCCCTCTTACCCCCACACATATGACCAAGGTGCAGCGACACCAACTCCAGAAATGACAACACGTCTGCAAACATTGCAGCACCAGAGGGCATTGGAACAAGGATTGCAACAGACCCCACACCAACTGTAGCGGGCAGGCGGATTGCATCCTCAGAAGGACCCATCGGAGCTACAGAGGTTTCTGTCCAAGGGCAATGGGCCCCCAGAGCGCGTGGCCAGAAGTTGAAGGCGATGAACTCCGCAAATCAGGCCCTGAAACCGATTAGTTCGGAAAACTAAGCGTGAGGGGGGCATGATGTTGTAGTTTTACCCCTTTCTTTGGTTCGTCCGTAATCCTTCTCCTTATTGTTCTCCTTTGTTATCCTTGTCTCCATGGTTACGGTTTCATCCCTTGATGGTGATCCCCTATTGTGTTTCACCTATTGTGTTTCGTCTATTGTGTTTCACTTATTGTGTTTCACCTATTGTGTTCACTTATTGTGTTTCACCTATTGCGTTTCACTTATTGTGTTTCACCTATTGTGTTTCACTTATTGTGTTTCACCTATTGTTGAGTTACTTTTGCTATTGATCTACCTTTATCTATTGTTCCGCTTATAGTACTGTACAGCCTCGCTACATACAGTATTTAAGCACCTGTAGAAGCTGGGGAATGCCCCAAGCTTAGCTTTGTCCCATTTCCTGTCGCATCCCTTTACCCTGTATCCTCTCTCAAATCACAAACTTGTTTGTGCTGGCTCTTACCTTGCTTGACATCAACACACTAGGAGGAACTCTTGCATTCCTCTCACTCCTCTCTTGCTCTACCATCACCCTCCTCTTCTGTGTAACCAGAAGATCGACTCTGTCTGTGGACTGAGTCATTGTCTGACTCAGCCTTGAGACACTAAACCTTTGATCCGGTTCCCTTTAGCCGGACCCACTGAACCCTTGAACCAAGTCACAGGGACTTGGCCCCACTGAACCTTGAGCTAACGCTCTTATGGCCACGATGCCGTAACATTCAGTATCTGGGAAGATTAGTGCAGCAATGTCCATAAACTCGGGCTCTTCTTCTTCAGGGAAAGTAAGCGCTTGTATTTGGTAATTCCACGTTCCAGATGCAGATGCAATGGTTATGCTTGGGTGTGTGGTAAGGCAAGTTCGGGGGCAGTTCCTCAGTGTGATTGTATCATTTGCCCAATCAATATCTGGGTTGTGGTGTCGTAGCCAATCTGTTCCTAAGATAATGTCGTGATCTCCAATGTTAGTGACAAGGAATTCTGCTTGTTCGTCATGAGTGGTGCCTGTGTGCGCTTGAATGCGAAGTCTTTGGATGGTGCTAAAACGTATTAGTCCATTGGCATTTTGTGTTCCATCTACATTTTGTGCTGGCAAGGGTTTGGTCATAGTTCGAAGGTGCAGGTGGTGTCTTTGTGCAAATCGTTCATGGATTATCATTCCTTCTGCTCCACTGTCGAGCAGGGCTCTTGCACCAATTTCTTTGCCGCTTGTCTTCCCTACTAAGGTAACTTTCAAGGCAATGGAAGGGGAGCGAATATTCTTGGTAAAAACTTTGGGGTAATTGATTTCTCTTTGTATCGTACTGATTTGGACCGCATCCCTCCTCGGTGCAGAAGGGGGTCCAATTAAAAATCCATAAGAGCAGATCTTGGGCGGAGGATCGAGTCTGCAAGTGTTTCTCTCCAAGTCGTTAGTGATGCAACAGGAACGGGTTCTTCTTGCGCAGGTTCGATATTTTCATCTTGGATGGTTGTAGCTCTGACTGTTTGGGGGTGAGATCCTTGTCGTTGGCGTCCTTGAGCTGCTCTCTTTGCTCTACATTGATTTGCCATATGATTCTTCTTTCCACAATAATAACAGAGATTGTTCTTGCGTCGAAATTCTTTCTCTGCATCTGTGAGGGGTTTCCTTTCACTTCTGGATTCCCAGGGTCGTTCATTGGGCTCTCCCTGGTACAAGTTAATTTCCAATGGATTATCTGATCCTTGAGTGTTTAATCCTTGGGCACGCACAGAGCGTCCTCCTGAAAAAGCAGTGGAGTTGTATAGGTGGAAAAGGTTGTCGAATTCTCTTGCTGCTTTGACAAGGGCTGCAAGTGTAGTTGGTGTCGGTGTGATTCCCAATATTTTCTGATGTAAGGCCGGGTTAATGTTCTTCCTAAATGCGTACATCTTTGTTCTTTCATCGGTGGTAGCTCGTGACACGTGGTGCGACCATTTCTGATACCATTCATTAAATGGTAGTTTTCCTTGATAATAGGTGTGCATGGTATTAGCGGAGGCCAACTCTGCTTCTGCAGGGATAAAGTGATCGGCAAAGGCTTTCTTGAAGTCATCCCATGACCCATAGTCTGCTACGGTACAAGCCATAGCCTTGGTGGTTTGTTCTCTAGCCCACGCTCCAGCGGGTGTTCCTACTTTAAAGTGGGTTAGTGCAGCGGCAACTTTCTTGCTTTCATCTGTAAAGGAGTCGCCATTGATGTAGTAATAATTGGCCAGAGCTGCCCAAAAGGCTTCTGCATTATCAGCCTTTCCGTCAAAGGGTTCTGGTGCTGTTCCGACAAGGCGTGGATTGCTTGACATGGTGGGATTCTGAGTTGTTGCAGCTGTAACAATAGGTGGGGCTGAACCTTGTAATTGGATTCTAGTTGGAGTGAGCATTCGAGGGACTGCTTGTGGTATGTTGCTAGTTGTATGAGGAGTAGTGTCAAGACACGTACTGCTGATCACTAAGGACTCAGGAGCAGGTGGGCAAGGGCTGGAACAGATGGTACGCGGCGAAGGCGGCGTTGAACAGGAGGACGAGCCAAATGACGAGGAGGGTACCAGATGGGGACTGGTAGGTGTTGCAAGAGACAAAGGCGAAGGCTAGAGGCCAGTGTAGCGAGGGGCTTTAAACAAGGCGGTCGTTGAAGAGTACCTTGAAGACAAGAGTAGACTTTAAACTGATGGTTGCGGGGGAGTACCCAGGAGGATGAGAGTATCACAAATGGACAGTCTGACGACTGCCATGCTTCATTGGGGCTTATATACAGTGTACAGGGTCGATTACAAAGAACTGGGACTATTCTAGACTCTTTGGTACCATCCAATAGGACTACAGAGGCATAAACTTGCTTGTGTCAAGTTTCAGGCTTACTGAGCGCATTACTGATCATTGTGGAGCGATGACATCATTATGATGTCACTGTGGGGCATTTAGTAAGCCTATGAGGTCACTGTGGAGTCACTCAGTCAGCCATGATGTCATTGGAGGCTTGATGACGTCAGATGATTTATGCAACAGTTTCTAAGAGTTTGTGCCGCTGTTTCGGGTCCATGGTGGCTGGGTGGCCATGTGGCTGCCACGCGATGATTACCCGATTAGGAAACGGGTGCCTGGTCGTGTTATAGTGCTTTTACAATAGCAATATCTTGTATCATAGGAGGGGTAGCCCAGAAAATGGAAGAGAGTCGGCAATGCAAAGTGAGAGGGGTCTTTCTTGAGTAAAATAGGACAATCCTCAGCCAGGACTTGGCCTTGGTTCATAACAAGTAGGTTGTTGGGTATTACGCCGAGTAGAAGGTCCTGGAGTGGTGCTTCGAGTGCTCTGAGCAGTTCCTAGGATAGCGGTAACTTCTTGAGGTGTTCTGGCTGTGAAATCGACTTCTCAATTGTTATAGTAAACCCAATGTTTTCTAGAATGGCTCCACTTGACTGGTTTGTCTAGGAAGAGGCCTGTGTAGTTATAGGGGTTGAAGTCTTGAACGTTTTCTGCTCCTGGGGCTGCCGCTTTAAGTTGTTCGGTGGTAACTTCGTTGTTATCGTCTTCGTATAACCAAGTGTCAGAAAGATTTCTGTGGTTGATAATAGGTGTGCCTGCAAATCTTCCTCGGTAACAGTGATCTTGGGTGTCATAACTGAGGGTTTCAAATAGGAGTGGGATTAGATTTTCTTCTTCGTCAGTGATGTCTCTCCTAGTGCTCATAGATCTAGACGACTGTTATAGTCCAATGGCCGTTGTTCCAAGGATATGCAATGGTGTAGGCTGGCTTTAGTCGAATAGTATTGGGTCTTCCTTGATGTTTTCTTAATTGGATTCAGGAGTATTCTTCAGTAATGCTGCTTTGTGTTAGAACTACTCAGGTTTTCCACAGATATCCTTCAAATTCTGCTGGAGAGATGGCAAAGTCACTTATTTCCTTGGTGGGGTGCTTGTAAACTATAAAGTGTGTCAGTCGTTGATGCCAAGCTTGGGTACAATAATTCTTGAATTCGATTAATTCTCTCCTTGAACGTGTAGGTAGGTTTAATGCTAAGAAGGATTGTTCTGGTAGGTAGCAGTGTAAATCAGTACTCCTAAGATCGGCACTATCAGGGGATTCAACAAGGGGTGATGCAAAGGGTTGGATAGGTACAATAGGGGTAGGAATACGATTGGTAAACAAGGGTAAGTAGGCGTCAGGAGGGGTAGGAGGTAATGGTCTTTCAACAAGAAAACCTCTTGCGTTGGGAACTGTTTCTCTCTCAGGGGGTCGTTGGGATGACGCGCGTCTCCTGTGTCGAGGAGCCAGATTTATCGAATGGGGAGGTGGTAATCGCCTGGCATCCACAAGGTAATTCTGTCAGGAGTAGGAGGTGTGTCTGGTCGAAAGTTGCACATGCAATACTCTGTTTTGCAGTTACACCTTGCTGTCCACGGATTTGACTCAGTATCTTCTGTGCTGGCAGACCAACGTTCTTGGCTAGTTGGGACAGTGGTCTGAATCGGTGTGAGGGGTCGAGGGGCGAGACTTGAGGCTTCTAGGATTGCTGGGACAGAATAGTACACAGGGTGACCAGTATATGAGGCGTCTGGGCTGGTAATTGCCCAAGGTTGATTATAGTCTGCGTCGTACAACCACAAGTTAGTTTCCCAATTGAAGGTGTTGTGTATTCCTGGTACAACCACAAGTTGGACATAAGATTGGTTTTCCCTTTGTATTCTGTTGAGACGTAGGTGGTAGAACTGGACAGTGAGACGATAGTAGCTGATGTATGTCCAAGCTAAGTAGAACAAGCGGTATCCTGTTCTCAAGGAGTGGATAATGATGTGGTGGCGTGGTTGAATGACTCTGGTCCAGAGGTTTAATTCACTGGTGCGCAGGGACTGATAATCAACTGGTTGTCCTTGGATGTTCTTTGCTTGAGCAAGTTGCCAATATAATAGTTGTTGTCGTGCTGGTGGCAGGAGTCGACTAAGGGTTTCAAGATATAATGCGTGTTCGTCATGGCTTAGGAGTTGTCTGAATGGTAAGACCTCAAGGAACTCTTTGACAATGAGATGAGGAAAGTCTTCATGGGGTGGTTCTATTCCTGGTACGTCGTGTAGGTTTGTTAAAGTGTTAACAGGAAATGCAGTGGAGACCCAGGTTCGATAGTGATTTAGACTTAAGACGTGTCTAGTAATAGCGTCTTCTTCTTCGTCTTCTTCTAAGGTGTATTCTTGGGGCACTTTAAGGCAAAGGAGAAAGATTTATTCAATCTTTATTGAAGCGTTACAAGGGTGGTTCTTACTTTTTAAGAACCGTGCGCAAGATCTATGGTTTCGAGACGGTACCTCTCAATTATGTCGAGAGGGTTAGGGGGAATATGAGGCGTAAAGCAAAAGCGAAGTAACTGCAGGTTGAAATGGATGGTGTCGACGGTGTAAGTC
This sequence comes from Russula earlei, assembly GCA_025769875.1. Classification (NCBI taxonomy): domain Eukaryota; kingdom Fungi; phylum Basidiomycota; class Agaricomycetes; order Russulales; family Russulaceae; genus Russula; species Russula earlei. The sequence goes on along the minus strand of JAGFNK010000568.1, from coordinate 23,634 downwards.
GAGTAGTGACATAAGGAGACACGGTTACTGTTCTCTTCAAAGTGTAAGTAACCATACGCGAAAGCTAGGCGTCCATCCAGGAAATCGTGTACAATAGACAGGCAAAAGGACCCTTCGTAAGCAGGACGGTAAATGGCAGGTAAGGTAAGGAGCTTCCTAAACAATGACGTATTAAAAATGTAAGCAATACGTCCGAGGGGGAAGTCAGCGTCCGGGGCATATATCCCGACGTTGGAACAGATGCCAAAGGGGGTTAGATTGTACTGGGTGGCAAGGGCAGTGTTGGAGGGTTCGACCGCAAAAGTGTGGACGATGCGTGCACGAAAGGCAGTGGTGAAGGTGTCTGTGAATGTGCAACGAGCTAACTGGTCTGAGGTAGGGATGCGTCCCAGGTAGTCTTGATGATTCAAGTCGTGGAGGGGACGCCACTGCTCGCGGGAGCGACTGGTGGTAGGGAGGACGAAGTACTGGTGTGGATGGAAGTGAAATGCTGTGCAGAGGGGACGGTTGAGGAAGCCTTCAGGCAAGGGAGGACGGTCCGCTTGCTGTTGCTCGTTCTGCGCTGGAGGGGGAGTGCCGACAGGGACAAAGTCACCTGGGATAGGCTGGGCAGTGGTAGGAGACGATGGGGGAGCCATTGGGGATTACAAGATGCTGAGGGGTGAGGATGTGTCGACCGGGTCGATGTCTTCAGTGAGGATGCGAAGGGCAGTGCATGGGGTAGATTGCAGAGGAGAAGGGAGGCGCAAGGAGGTGTTAACCAAAGTGGGGGAGTTAGGAGTGGACACTTGAGCGTTGGCTGGTCAATACAGGGATGATGAGAGACTGTCCAGATGTCAAGACACGTACTGCTGATCACTAAGGACTCAGGAGCAGGTGGGCAAGGGTCGGAACAGACGGTACACGGCATAAACGGCGTTGAACAGGAGGACGAGCCAAACGACTAGAAGATACCAGATGGGGACTGGTACGTGTTGCAGGAGGCAGAGGTGAAGAGTAGAGGCCAGTGCAGCAAGGGGCTTTAAACAAGGCGGTCGTTGAAGAGTACCTTGAGGACGAGGGAGGACTTTAGACTGAGCGGTCGCAGGGGAGTACCCAGGAAGATGAGAGTATCACAAATGGACAGTCTGATGACTGCCATGCTTCATTGGGGCTTATATACAGTGTACAGGGTTGATTACAAAGAACTGGGACTATTCTAGACTCTTTGGTACCATCCAATAGGACTACAGAGGCATAAACTTGCTTGTGTCAAGTTTCAGGCTTACTGAGCGCATTACTGATCATTGTGGAGCGATGACATCATTATGATGTCACTGTGGAGCGCTTAGTGAGCCTATGAGGTCACTGTGGAGTCGCTCAGTCAGCCATGATGTCATTGGAGCCTTGATGATGTCAGATGATTTATGCAACAGTTTCTAAGAGTTTGTGCCATTGTTTCGGGTCCTTGGTGGCTGGGTGGCCATGTGGCTGCCACGCGATGATTACCCGATTAGGAAACGGGTGCTTGGTCGTGTTATAGTGCCTTTGCAATAGCGATATCTTGTACCGTAGGAGGGATAGCCCAGAAAATGGAAGGGAGTCGGCAATGCAAAGTGAGAGAGGTCTCTCTTGAGTGAAATAGGACAATCTACGGTCAGGACCTGGCCTTGGTTCATAACAGTGCGGGTGCGGGTGCGGGTGCGAGTGTGGGTGCGGGTGCGAATTCAGGCATGGGCGGGGAGAAACCAAGAGAATGGACAGTTGAGTCGAAGACATCAACAACTCTGTTCATGACCGCTGTAACACCCATGACAGCAGACGCCACGGTGTCACCCCTCTGTTTTTTAGCTGAAGATGTTTCGGTCATCAGGATATCGTCAATGTGAGGTGATTTACGCTTGTTGGTTACGAAGTCGAATGAGGTATTTGATGGTGAAGTCAATGCCCTCCTGCTGCCACTGACTTGAGACAAATCAGGGGTCAGGTGAGCAGGAGTAGGTGGCTGGGATGGAGCATGCTCAGCATGAGGTGTTGGCTGGGATGGAGCATGCTCAGCATGAGGCGTTGGCTGCAAAGCCCGGTATGCGTGTTTGCCTTTGGTTTTTGTTCCTACAAGAGATTCCATGGGCTCGCAATGTGGCCAGCCCTTGTGGTGGAACTTCTTGACCGCTGGTTTGTCCTACTAAAGTAAGATATTGTCGACAAATCAGGAGTTACAGACGCACTGCAACCAGCTCATCATACACTGCCTGATTTTTATTTTCTGCTGATATGTCCATTCCTGTCACATCATCCCAAGCCATGCCAGACTTATTTTTGATCGCTGAAATGGTGTCCCAGTCAGTCTTCATCTAGTTGAACGGTGTCAGTGTTGAGGTGTAGTGAAAAGAGGAAACACATACCCTTTGCCACTTCGTCTTGCACGAGCTCAGAGTTTTGAAGCCACCCTTCTTACAAAGGGACCTAATTTGACTGGCCGCCTCATTGAAGACTTGATCCTTGAACATAGCGTTGGACATCATTTGGTCCTTGTGCTCCAAGAGGAAGTTTAAGAACTCGGCTTCCTCCTCAGTCATCCATCTTGCCTTGATATCTGCTCAGGTTTCTTCTGCAGAGGAATCAGAGCTTCTTGACGAGCGGGTCTGCATGGGAGGTGATGATCAGGATCAGGAAAATAAAGTGTGGGGTGACGCCGAAGTGAAGGTGAAAAGAAGGTACTGACAAAGGGCTTACACATGTGCAATCACACACAAATATGCGAATACGCGAATATGCAAATCACAAGCGAATATGCACATCACAAGTGAATATGCAAATCACAAGCGAATAAAAACTCATATTAAAAAAAAACATCATATATATGATGTCACTTATATCACACTGGTCACACCAGTCACTCCCGGAAAATCCCCAAATTCAAGTTCAAGTTTGAAGTTCAAGAATTCTCAGTTGGTATCATGGGCCTAAAGTGCACATGCTTCATGGAAACCCAGCACATTACTATCCCTGGGCCCTTGTTCAGACAGCACCCATCTTTGGACACCATCAATTTCTCATGTAACTCTTACTCAACAACTACAATACTTTGCATACTGTATATAGTACCTTTTATCTACATACACAATAATTTCTTTTGATGAAAATCATGTTGTGTAGCAAAATCTAAAAATGGCTGTTTGTCACACTTGCTGGCTGATGCCTTGTTGAAGCTCTTAGTCTGGGGGTTGCGAGTCACATGCCACTCAATGGTCAATTAGGCCAAAAAGGGTAATTAGCAGTTAATCTTATCACACACGACAGCTCTAGCACTCTGGAGGCCTAGTGTACACAGAATTTAGTGTATCATGTCACATTGTGTTGCATCATTTTGTTAATTACCATATGCCTGCTCAGAGAAAGAGGTCTGCATACCAACAAGACAATAAAACAAGGCATGAGGGCCAAATCCAAGAGATTATAGATGATCTCAGTGCTGGTAGATATGTTTCATTCTGATTGGCCACCAGAGCATCAGGGGTGAGTGAATCTAAGATCTACCCATTCTGCCTCATCAAACAAGTGCTGTAGATTGCATTGTCAACCCTTACAGATCGGGCCAAAGGTTGCCATCAAACTCTGAGTGTTGGTGCTGCCAAAAGACAAAAGCTTGCTCCAGATCAGGAGAAAGTGCTTGCACAATGGGCAGCTCAGTGTGGTGCAATTTGGATTCCATTATCCAAAGCAGACATTCAGATGCATGCAACTGTCATCTTGGGCAAGACAGTTGGGAAAACATGGCTCAGGAAGTTCTTGGCAAGACATCAAGATCTATCTCTGGCAAAGCCATCAAAGCTTGACCCCAAACATGCAAAGCACTTCAATCCAGCAGTCATAAATCATTACTTTGATCAACTAGATAACCTCCATGCAGAGTTTGATGGGATTCCTCCTGAACACATCTGGAACATGGATGAGAAGGGTATCCAGATGGGTGGGGGTCAGAAGAGTACTGGAAGGAAGTACTGCTTTCCAAGATTGCAGTGCACCAAACTCATCATGAAGAGTCATAACCTTGAGCTGGTAACTATCCTAGAATGTGTCTCAGCTGCTGGGGCAGTTGTTCCACCATCATTCTGTCTTCAATCAGGCTCTACCTTGGATCTGTGCAATCTAAGCAATGAGGAATGGGGAAGGTGCGCACTCTGCATTGGATCTGCCTCTTGTAATTGCTGATTAGATAGCTACTTAAGCCTCTATTTCTCAGATGCTGGATGGACCAATGCAGAGAACAATCAACAGTGGCTCCAGAAGGTCTTTATCCCCTTTGCAGCAGCACATGTCATGGATTGCACAAAGCTGATTGTCCTTGCTGTGGATAGACATAGCACACATGAACACATAGATGCTAAGCACATAATCTACAAGTTTCTCAATGACCAAGACATCAAGATCCACACACTGTGCTTTCCATCAAAGACAACACATAAGACTCAGCCCCTTGATGTCCTTATCTTCACCTCAGTTGATCATAAATGGCAGGAGATCTGCAGTGCAAGCATAATCAAGGGCATCCAGATTGATTGCCATTCAGTGATCCCAATGTATATTTATGCTATGGAGGAGGTATTCACTGAAAGGTTAATCAAGAGTGCCTTCAAGAAGGCTGGTCTCTATCCAGTCAACCATTCTGTCTTTGGTCCTGAGGATTTTGCACCAAGCCAAGCCTCATCAACAATCACACATCTCCCTGATTCATTTCCAACCCATGTCCCATCATCAGATCCCATTGATCTGTCTGACGATGACTGGGTCCCATCACAATCTGATGCCAGTTCCAGATCTTCCAGCCCTGATCCCAGTCTTGATCTGGGTTCTGATCCTGATCCCAATGCAGATCAAGTGCATCTGCAATCCAATCAAACTGATGTTGCAGCCAAGCCATTGTCAGGATTTATGTGTGCCCTAGCAGATTTGGAATCCAAAGTAGTCAACAGGACACACTCCAAAACTGCACATTGCAATCTTATCACATCAAGACATCCACAGATCATCTTGCTTGAAGAGGATCTTGCACTCTCCCCAGATGAATGCTTATCAGAGCTGCGCTCTGTCTGGCAGCAGTTCCTTGCCACTCAGGAAGCTCTGGGTCAGGCCCTTAGTGAAATTCTCTCAGCCAATGCCCATTGCACCTCAATTCACAAAGAGCTTGATATGGTCAAGGAACAACTTGAAAATAGTTGGAAATTAAAAGAGCATGGATCTAAGAAGATCAAAGCACACTTTGTCACATCTAGGGACCTCCAATCCAAATTTGATCAAGAGGATGAGGAGCAGCTACAAAAGGAAAAGGCTGCCAAAGAGAAACAAGCCCAAAATGCAGAACACAAGCATCATCTGGAATATCAAGCCCATAATAGAGTGTGAATTGGCCAGCTGTCATCCTACAAGAAGGATGACCTCCATGCGCTTGCAAACACTCTTAACATATCTGATAAGGACACCAACTCAGAACTGTTATCTTGGATCTTGGATCACTTTAATATTTCCCCTGATCTTCAGATCAACTCAAGGTATTCTGGACTATTTAACAAATTGACTCGCTCTCAGAAGGACAATGAAGTAATGCACCCTAAGGAGCAATCAAGAGTAGATGGCAATGAGATCTTATCATCATTTCCAGATCAGAATCTCCATCCCTCTGCACATCTTCTGAAAATGCTTGCATCTTTCAGTTCATATTGCACCCTGTCCTCCTCTCATACCCAACAACAATATCCCACAGATAATGCACCCTTACCTCTGTACCATCCCATACCTCATCCCAGCACTGAAGATCAGAACTTTCAATCTTGGTTATATTCCCTCTAGAACAATTTCTGACTGTATTTGATCACTTATTCCTATGTATATACATTGGTGATCTAATTACCATTAGATCCTTAGAATATGTGAGATTGGTTTATTGAGTGAGGTCTTGAGTGTGCAGCATCCAAATGCACTTGCACATATGCATGTGAGAATGTTGTATTCAACTCCCAGTGCTGGTGAAAGCCAAGAGCAACCTGGCAGGATTTGAAACTTTTGGGGTGACAGAGCATGACTGTCCAAACATGGGTGCTGTCCAAACATGGGTGCAGGGATAGTAGTGTTCACTGGCAATAACGAACTTTGGTGTTGTTTACATGTCACGTGGCTGCATCTTCTTGACTCAACGACCTCTCATAAGGACCCCGGGTCTTAACCATCCTGTGCTCGCCTTGACCACCTCGCATTTACCTCTCAACCATTGCATCCACAGCGTACACGAGGCTTTGCTGCTCCCAATACCTCATGCATACACCTCGTCGCGTAGCCTCGGATCTAAGGAGATGCAGTAGCAGGATTATAAGGTCATATGTGTGATAATCATGCTTCAGATCTCCTTGACACAATTTTTTGTCTTTGTCCTTTATCTCCCGATCTCGCGCTTGGTCTCGAATTCCTTTCATGCCTCTTTGCCACTTTCTTTCACTCACAATCTATCCATCTTAGTTCCCTTGTCCTGTATATAAGACCACCAAGCTACTGCCCCAAATAACAGTTCACAGTTCTCCTGTGTCCATCCTTGGCCTGTGTCAAAATCCTCGGCTTCTGGGTGGTGGCGACTGACCCCCTCTCCTCTTTCCTCCCTCTCTCTTGGGTCTGGTACCAGCTTCACATGCTCAATCACACATTCCCAAACCAAGCACAGGCGCATCTACCTCGCCTTTGACAAGCGCACGCTCTTCAATAACAAGGGATGGTCCCACAGGTCGCGGCCAAAGCCTGCCGAGCCGGAGCTGTCTATCATGGCCCGGCTTGATATTCTGGAAAGTCTAGTCTAGCCCTATGAAGCCGGGCCTGAGCCGAGCCGGGCCTTGCAAACTGCTAGGCCCACTGCCTGTACAAGACCCAGAAACATGCTGCGAAGTGATCGGGGAGGTGTAGAAGTGAGAACTTGGGGACAAGTGTACTACCAGCTGTCATCCCGGTCAAAACCACGTCAACTGCGATGCCGAGTGCGGTAATGCGTTTGCTCACGGTAAATATGAGATCCATGGGAAGGGGCTCCGAGACTATCTCCACGGGAGTTGGTGGCAAACGTGAATTGTGTATGTACTTGTCAACAAGTTAGTTTTTTACAGTATTCCACGAGGCCATTGCCATTTTTTATGCGTCGTCTTGTGGACCAAAGTCAGCCCTGATGTCCAACCGTAATGAGACAATTACATAGTAATCAAATAAGGATAGTCAGCGGCGTTTCATGTTCCTGTCATTATAGACTCACCCTCAACCAGATCGATTGAGAGGCTCTAACGGACCCTGTTCACACTTTCGAAATATCTTTGAAGTTTCCAAAAATGAGATGTTTCTATGGACATGCGCCTGCGGCAGTGCCAATGATGAGTAAGTCCGAGTGCAAACAAATCAGAACCAATAACAAATACATAAGTTCCATCAGTGAATGCAGCAGCTTCATTCATAATTGAAACAGTTCGACGAGAAACGCATTCAAGCATGCCACTATGTTCTCGCATAACGACACACAAGCTCACTGCCAAAAGGGAAAGACCAGCTCGCCAACACAAAGGAATTAAGAAGCAAATTCTATATTCGCGAGGAAAAGAATGAAACCATATAAATATAAGCCATCAGTTTTGGGCGCCACATAGGGGATAGATCAGTCATCATATCAGGATTCATGAATGGTCTGCAACTCCGGAAGTATTTTAAGCGAGGGAGAATGAGAGGAGAGGACAAAGCGACTCACTAATGATCCTCCTCTGGGACTCGAGCTCTCCAAGAGGTTTTATTTCGAGGTCTTGAAGTGACTTATGCATGTCCATGATTATGACGTCCGTTGATGCCTCCTCGCGGGTGGTGGCAGTGGGGAACGACGTCACAGGGTATGGAGAGGCATTCGAGTTCGTCAACCCCTCGCGAATTGAGATGCGATTATTGAGAGACACGAGAAGTGTATTGGAATATCTTTAAAAATACCGATCAAGTCAGATATGTGTATGACGTCACGCTAGTGACCTTACATCTTCCCGAGTATGGAGGTGCTGTAAGGCGGAAATTTCGATTGGTCAGATGACAAAGGAATTGAACCACCGACGACAGAATTGAATACGTACGGGCATACAAACCAGATTTTATGCTGTTAATTGTGTCAAGACTTCAATCTCGTAGGACAGCTGCACATGACACGTGTAATTACTCACGGGAAACAAGGCAACCATCAAAAGTGATACGATGCTGACAGTGGCTAAACGGAGTGGGAGATGAGCGTGACTGATCAGAATACCAGGCCTCGGCGCGGACCCGCTTACTTGTGATCATGTTCGTCTCGACTGTCAGTCTCACTATTCGTTCTAAGGCATGACTGCTGCGGAAGACCTCACGGTCCCTACTACTATTTTTCCTTGTCAACTGCGGGGCCGGGATCGAAACAATCAATTCAAATGATACCCAAACTAGAGACGAAACGAGCTCACGTAGTACACCATAGCGGACGCAATACATATGTCAGAAATAGTGTTTCCGACAATCCACGTCTGTAGGGATACAGCAATTTAGCTGGAGAGGTGTGGATCTTGCTTACTCGGTGACATTACCAGCATGGTTATCTTCAAAATTCGTCCGGTGGAAAATTTCCCGCGGACATGCGCCTACTAATGGTGAGCATGGTTACCTGTGATGTGGGACGAAAGAGGCTTACATAGATACCCCCTCCGATTGCCCCTATTGCACTGACAATCGGAGAACTACAGGGATGATAAGATGGCTCTGAGACCCGATTTAGGAGAAGAAGTTACCAATGTGATGATCGCACATAGCCATCGTGCTGTCCTCTTGCTGAGCACAAATATTCGATACATGAAAAAGAATTGAACGGTTAATGAAACCACAGTTCCGACTATAGGCACATCGAAGAAGCCAAGGTATGGCGAAGTAAGGTGATTGAGATTGCCGAAGCCTCTGACGAACCAGTAGTAAAGGTCTGCGCCGTTTAGTGTTATTTGCAATGTTTCCAGGAAGAAAACGGTATACACTGAAAACCTGCGTCAGAGAAAAGAATGTGGGACGAGAGATAATATATTTTATTGCCTAGTAACTTGATAGGTCTTTTATCGCCAGAGAAGTTGTAGCTATACACGTCTACAAAAAGATGAGCGAGTTTATCGGGGTTACGGGTGATGTTGCTCACAGGTTTGGACAATCAGAACACCATAAAGGCACCAGTTGAGAAGACCTCCAAGAAGCTATGGACGGAGAAGGTATGAAGATGTGAGGATGAGATGGAAACGGTGGGACTTACTTCAGGAGCAGCTCTGATGAGGAAAGGGTTAAGTCAACGGATAGAACGCTCAGAATCAGATGAACGAATCTTACACTTCTTCGACGTTCGGAAGGACAGGAGGGGCGGCTGACATGATCTATTGAATCATGAACTTTGAAGGAGCGGTCGATAGACAACTGTCGAGGAAGGGATGTACAACGTCTATGCTTTGGCGCTGAGGGACGGGGCCTTGGAGGATTGTAAGATGAGGACATTATATCCAGCGGGAGCTCATTGAATGGAAACAGTGTGATGTGAGATACATATTGCGTTACGGTAAATTTCAGAACGCAGCGGCAAGCCTTGGGAAGGAAAGCACGAGTTTCAATTGGCACCAATGCGTCTCGCTAGGGGCCTTGGGGCGGTGCCATACCCGAACTTGCTCCATGCACGTTGTAATCCTCCACATGCCACAAAGGAATGGTTTGAAGAATTGTTCCTTCATCACTGATTGTGGCGTATCATGTTGTCGTTGGTTCAAAAGCTACCGCAGCATATGGTGTACATTTAAGGTTTGACAGCAGTGACACGACAGGCAGGAAGGGATAAGTCGACTCTGCTTATAGTCAACTCAGTGGATAATAAAAGTAAAATATTTCAAGTGCTGAGTAGGGTCTGTTGCGGCCACAAATTATATTACATAAGTAATGACCTTAGTTGAGCACGAAAAATGTGACAAAAAAGGTTAAATATGGAGAGTCTACTCATTCCGGCACAACATTTACCCTAGCCTGGCTAAAAGTTGTGCCGGAATGAGTAGACTCTCCATATTTAACCTTTTTTGTCACATTTTTCGTGCTCAACTAAGGTCATTGCTTATGTAATATAATTTGTGGCCGCAACAGACCCTACTCAGCACTTGAAATATTTTACTTTTATTATCCACTGAGTTGACTATAAGCAGAGTCGACTTATCCCTTCCTGCCCGTCGTGTGACCGGGTTGTTGAGATAAAGAGTAGCCGAGGCGTTGACGCGTCAGCCCAAACTGTCCGGGCGGCCCACAGGCCCAGACCACATAAGTGTTTCAGCTAAGTTGCTGAAACATGTACAATAACAAAATTGATAGTATGATCTAAGACAATCGGTAGCTAGCACATAGTGATTGTGAAAACAATTTGATAGTTACTACAGATAAAATAATTAGGGATGCTCTCAGATACTTAAGAGCATCGTACATACAGTAGATACTTCAGTTTCGTCTCACAGAAACTGAAGTAAGTACTTACTATCTCACGATCTTATCAGTAGCTGATTACGCGTTGTAGTAAGTTCTTATTAGGTAAATATGACACAACAGTTTTGTCTCACAGAAACTGAATAAGTTTTTATTAGATCTACTACAATCTGATCTTCCTTATCACTGCACGATTCAACAGGTTATGGGCCCTGCCCACTAGTAAATTCCCAAGACAGAAATCCACACACAAGCTCACATAGTCTATCGACACATTCTCTCTCCTTCACAGGCCACTGTTCATCAGAACAACACCCCACACTTTCGGTACTTGGATTGAAATTTTGACCCATGCATCAGGGGTACTGATCAGATTTCTAACATCTGGCATGCGTATTTGCTCCACTTGCCCAGAATGGTTTTATCACCTTGTTTACCTAATCAAATCACATGGCACCCTCAATTTTTATGTTCCCGCCCAGAGTCACAATGGAGATCTTCGATGGATCTAATTGGTCCACTTGGTCTTCACGCATACTCGCTGTTTGCCGAATGAACTGGATTTAGGCATCATATCACGGATTCCCCACCGTCCCCTCTGGACACAGCTTGGGACTCGGAGGAGCAGGTCCTCCTTGGAGTCTTTGAGGTCTATGTGCAGAAAGACATCTTGCTGGCAGTCTCCGATGATACTAAGTTCAAATTGTGCAAAGACAAATGGGAGGAACTAAAGCATGCATACAGAGGCATGGGGTCTATGTCTGCCTTCAATAGCTGGGTCTCCCTGATGGGCATGGCCCTGGATGACGCGACTCCAATGCTTCCACAATTACAGAAACTTAATGACGCACAGAACACTCTCCAAAACAATGATATGAAGATTTCTGATCTTCAATTTAGCTTCATTCTGATCAAAGCATTACACGACACTTACTCGGCTGTCGCCTCGACTATTCTCGCGGCTGGTGCTCCAAAAGATCTTTCCCTGCAAATGATCCAGGAACGGATCCTCAATGAGGAAGGTTGCCAGGCCAGCCCCTCCATGTCCCTCAATAAAGTCGCTCCAGTAAAGAAGGACAAAGACAAGTCCAAAATAAAGTGTTACTATTGTCAGAAACTCGGACACAAGTCACCGGAGTGCAGGAAGAAAAAGAAGGATGAGGAGGAGAAGGCAAAGAAAGGACAGGGGGCTGCAGGAGGCGCTCAGATGTCCAAAGTCAACACACACATAGTGGAGCCTACTGCCACTATTACTGAAGCATTGGATGATGATAATGAAATACGTGTTTCTCTCTACGCGACAGCCCGATCCCGTTGGATGGTCAATTCCGGAGCAACTCATCATATTACGCCATTCCGCTCCGACTTCATTTCTTGGGCTCCAGCATCCGGATCTGTTAGTCTTGGAGGTCATGCTGTCATCTCACAGATTGGGACTGGATCGGTTTCTGTCAGGCCGTCAGGAGGAACTGGGGATGTTCAATTGACCCTTTCAGATGTTATGCATGTTCGGGAAGCCAACACACGGTACTTCTCAGTGTCAGTGCTGCTCCAAAAAGGGGGTCAAATAACATTCACTAAAGATGGCTTCCAGATCCACATCAAAGATTGGAAGATTGCGCAAGGGTACATGGAGAATAATCTATTCTGGTTTGACCTATCCATTCTATCCCTACATGTGCAGAGCAGTGCGCTATCACTCGACATCTGGCATCGGTGGATGGGACATATGTCCTGGAACGCACTCATACGTTACAGCAATTCTGTTAATGGAATTTCACTTAGCTCAACCGACAAGGATCTCGCCCCTTGCCCAGGGTGTCAACTCAGCAAGCAGCCAAGACTTCCTTTCTCGGGTTCCTCTAAATGCTCAGAACGGAGATTGCAAATCATACACAGCGATCTAGCCGGTCTGATGCAGGTCCCGTATATCCGGGGTGCAAGTTACTTTGTGACATTTATCGATGACTACTCTCGCTTTGGAGTAGTGTACTTTCTCAAAACAAAAGATCAGTGTGCAGACGCCTTAAAGAAATATATGGCTTGGGCTGAAAATCAAACAAGCGAGACAGTTAAGGCTTTGCACTCAGATCGTGGTGGAGAATACATGTCGGGTGCCCTTAGATTGGTACTAACGCAGAAGGGGATCGAGCACAAATTAATGATGCCAGGGTTCCCCACAACAGAACAGATTAGCGGGGCGATGGAACTGGACCCTGGAAGACAAGATGCGCGCCATGATACACAGTGCCTGGTCTTACTCTCGGGTTTTGGGAACTGGCTACTGATGCTGCAGTTCACATTCACAATCGCATGCCCACTCGCATTCTCGGTTGGCGTACCCCTCATGAATTGTGGGACTCCGGACACATCCCTGGACATCTCTTACTTCCGAGTTTTTTGGGTGCAGGGCATATGTACATGTCCCTGATGCTAAGCGGAAGAAGCTCGATCCCAAGGCGATCGAAATGACATTTGTCGGTTATGAATCAGGATCTAAAGGCTACCGTCTATGGAATCCAGCCACCCGGAAAATAGTACTTTCGCGTGATGTAACATTTGATGAAGCGTTCTTCCCAGCAAAGGCAAGCGGTGGACCTGTCCGCCTTGCCCATACCACCCCTGGTCCCTGCCGGACCTATTACATTTTCCCTCCCGGAACCTGTCCCACACCAACCGGATGGCCACGCACCTCTGGAGACCCCTGCAAATCTTGCGGCGACACCTCAGAATGTTTCAGTGTACCATACTCCCCCATCCCGCATTCCTATCCCAACCCCTCCAGCACTTCCGCGACCTGCCTTCATGACACATCCACCCTTGCCTCGTAGACTTAGGGCTAACCCGCGTCCAAGCCCAAGATATTTTGGTGAGGACAATGCGGAACATCCAGCTCAGAGAGGGTGCGTATCGCATACAGCCCTGTTAGCGACTGCCGAGGCGCTAAACCCTGTATCTTATCGGGAAGCGATGGAATCGGACTCAGCCAATGATTGGAAAGCCACTTGTCAGTATGAGATAGACACGCTTGCCAAAAATGGTACTTGGGAACTAGTCGATCTACCGCCAGGCCATAAGGCCATGAAATCAAGATGGGTATTTGCATGCAAATCGGATGGCTGATTTTGCATGCACGTTGTAGCCAAGGGGTTTACACAAATTGAAGGACTTGATTACAGTGACACCTTCTCTCCAGTAGCGATGTAAGGTATGTGATCCTGCTGAGCATGGAATCACATGACTTGTACTTGCCCCCCATCACGTGCGATGCATCATATTTCAGCTATCCCTTATGCACTCCTTCTTTCATCATAATTTGATCTCTCTTGGTCTAGACTTCCTTTCATCATGTCTCATGCCTCTTGCCTCTCTGTATATATAAACTTCTTAGCTACTCTTTGGACTAGAGCAATACAAGATTCTCTTTTTTGCTGCTCACATCAGTCTGCCTGCAAAAGCCAAGAAGCCAAACAACTGCGTGCGAGGTGCTTGCTCCCCTCTGTTCTTCTCTGTCCATACCCGCCCTCGGATCAAGCCCACTGAACTCCGCATGCCCCGACCTGGCACACTACAGCGAGATTTGAGTCTTTGCGACTCTTGTTAGCATTGGCCCGCACTAGAGGATTGGGAGATCCACCAGATGGATGTCAAGTCGGCGTTCCTGAACAGGCTACTGGACAAAGAGATTTACATGGAGCAACCACAAGGATTCACTGTTCCAGAGACATCACACCAATTTTGCCACCTAAAGAAGGCGATCTATGGTCTCAAACAAGCTTTGCACGCATGGAACCTGCAGTTTCATGGAGTTCTCATTGAGCTCGGCTTCACGCACATGCATTCTGATGCCGGCGTCTATCATCGCCAAGATGTGGGGGGATCCACTATCATTATCATCCTCTATGTTGATGATATCACAATCTTAAGCAACTCGCGCGCACAGATCACTGGCATCAAACAATCACTGTCTACATGCTATGAGATGACTGATCTAGGTGAGATCAAGTCCTATCTTGGGATCTGCATAACGCGTGATCACTCAGCTAAAGTGTTAGACATTGACCAATCTAGTTACATCTCAGAGATCATTAATCACTTCAGGATGGTGGATTCCAATCCGGTCTGCACCCCACTTCTGTCTGGCACGGAAATACATCTGGTTAAGCATACTGGACAGGCAACGCCTTCGGAAATAAAGTACTACCAGAGAATAATTGGCAGCCTCCTGTATGTGCAAATTGGAACGCATCCAGACATCTCCTTTGCAGTCTCATGTCTTGCACAGTATTCCAGCAATCCGTCAGCACAGCACCTATGCCTTGCAAAATATGTGCTATCTTATCTTAACAGCACAGCCCAACTAAAGCTACATACGATGGCGTGCGAGGCATTGGACTGCACTGGATACTCTGATTCTAGTCTCAGAGATGACCCAGATGACTTTCACTCCACTTCGGGCTATGTATTCTTGCTATCCGGAGCTGCAATTTCCTGGTCCTCACGTAAACAGAAGACCATTGCCCAGAGCACCACTCAAGCTGAGTATATGGCCCTAGCTGATGCAGCTAATCAAGCCACGTGGTATCAGAGCTTCTTCTCCAAAATTGGCTACGATATCACTGATCCCATTCCGCTCCATGGTGATAACAAAGGTGCCGTAGATCTTGCGCTTAATACCCGTCACCGGAAGAAGATTAAAACATATCCCCATAAAGCATCATGCAATCAGGCAGTACATCGAGGACAGACTGATTGATCTAGTCAGAACGCCCACAGCAGAGATGCTTGCTGATGGCTTAACCAAGCCGCACGCTCATGTGTTGCTTCAGACTTTCATCACTGGATTAGGTCTCATCTGATCTGAATCTACTGACTGTCTAGATCACAGGGGGATGTTGAGATAAAGAGTAGCCGAGGTGTTGACGTGTTCAGCCCAAACTGTCCTGGGCTGGCCCACAGGCCCGGACCACATAAGTGTTTCAGCTAAGTTGCTGAAACATGTACTGATAACAAAATTGATAGTATGATCTAAGATAATCAGTAGCTAGCACATAGCAATTGTGAAAACAATTGATAGTTACTACAGATAAAATAATTAGGGATGCTCTCAGATACTTAAGAGCATCGTACATACAGTAGATACTTCAGTTTCGTCTCACAGAAACTGAAGTAAGTACTTACTATCTCACGATCTTATCAGTAGCTGATTACACATTGTAGTAAGTTTCTATTAGGTAAATATGACACAACAGTTTTGTCTCACAGAAACTGAATAAGTTTTTATTAGATCTACTATGATCTAATCTTCCTTATCACTGCGCGATTCAACATGGGTCGCACTGGCAGAGTCAGTCGATAGATAAGCCACCAGGGTGCTTGCAAATTGTACACAAGTTGTTGGAAGCTGCTTGCATATTAGGAAAGCCAGTACCAGAAGTCTCCATCACTTTGAATGGAACAGAAGAACAGAGTGGGAGATGGATCGGACAAGAACACAACAAGATGAACGTAGGGGATCTACAGTCCATCAGAGCTGTCATGGTAACTAGCCGTGTCAGTTCACAAGCATAAAGACAAGTCAGTGATAGAGATGTGTTCAAGAAACAGGCTGGTTCCCATGTATAAAGAGTAAGGATCCCTGCAGTGGTCGAAGTGTTTTATGCTAAACAGGTTATGGCCAATAGACCCTTCCTAGTACGACTCGGTCCATTGAGAAGCTAGGGTAAGTTTGTAATGGGATAGACTAGGGCTGGTTCCACTAGCTATATGCGTTCAAGTCTGTTGGGGACCTTGAACAATGCAGAGAGAGTAGAGGAAGGTAGGTCTTAAAGGAGGAGAGCTCTTCTCAGGGGAGTGAAGAGAGACTCTTAGGGAAGGAAGGGAAAGGCGAAGAGTAGATGGTGGATGGTGTGTTGAGAGTTGATGAAATGGAGAGGTGGATGTGGTTTGAGGGTTAAGAGTGAAGTGGGTTGCAGGAGAATATGTTTGGACAAGAGTAGGTTGGATTCTACAAGAGACCAAGCTTAGGGCTTTGGTCACAAAGTACTGAGCTTATATATACAGAGAAGTGCAGCAGTAGCTGCGCTTTGACTGTGCTACTAGTATAGTAGAAGTCATAGTAAGTAGGAGTCATAGGAATGAGGCCACAAATGAGTCAGAACCAAGTAACTGTGCTGCACAGTAAATGCGCAGCATTGCACAGTCGAAACTAAGAAGTGAATATAAATGGAAAGAGAACCAAACAAAGGGAAAGTAACAGCAATCCAGTGTTACCTGGATGTGTATGGATCACATGATAACACAGAATGGATCACAAGATGTAAGAGATCACGAGACTAGTAAGTAAAGGGACGTACGAAAGCAAGCAGTCCATAGCAAAGGTACGAAGTAAACATAAAAGGAATATGGTGTAACAAGAGCTGCATTTGGAGTGGCCTGTGTAATTATGATGGGCAAGGGATAAGTCAAGTCTGCTTATAGTCAACTCAGTGGACAATAAAAGTAAAATATTCCAAGTGCTGAGTAGGCTCTGTTGTGGCCACAAATTATATTACATAAGTAATTGTTGGGACTCACTGTTGAACAATCCAGTTCAAGAGTGAGATGAGAGCTCAGAGATGAGTTGACTAAGTTCTAGGACGAAGTTGGCAAAGAGCACAGTCCAAAACAAGTACTGTATGGGGTCAGGTAGTTGGCCACAGGGGACTTTCTGAACTTTCTGTTGTAAATTCCTGAGCGCAAGTGAGCTCAATCGTGAGTGCATGAGAATGAGTGAGTTGTCCCCTCAGTCAATACATATACCCATACCATTAGGCCACCCTAAGTGGATTTAGCTACTTACAACAGTTAGTACCTAGACCAATTAACTAGTCTGGATGTCTATTGGCTCAATCATTGTTCTGTTTCTTGCATACCCTTCATCTGCAGACTTGTAGAATTTGCACCTGTTTCCTACTTATATGAGTAGTCAAAATATTACCTTTCCTCAGTGATCGCTCACGCACCTGAGTCACTGAGGTACGTTCTTTTAGCTACCCTTTCCTTACATTTCATAGAGCTCATACCTGGATAGCATAGTCATTGCTTATTCAGGTAATATACCTTCAGTGATCGCTCATGCACGCGAGTCACTGAGCATAGTCATTGCTTATTCAGTGACCCTCGCAAGTGCAAATGTGTAGGCCTTCCCTCGGATGCTGCACTCACTCACAAAAACTGTTGTTCTCCCACTCTCATTAAATTACCAAGTTTTCTACACTTTCTAGAGTATTAATGCCTGTGTAGTTGATTTGGGCAGTAAGAACTATGTCCAGTGCTGCCTCAAACAAAAGTTCTTACACTGGCAGTGATTGCTTGATGAGTTAGAGGCATCTGATTGCTGCTGAGTTGGCAATATGACCAATTTGGAATGTCACCAGAAGGCCAAACATGGTGGCCATACCACAGGTGATTCATTTCAGATGCAAATCCTTTGAAACTTTGTGTTTCATGTTTTGTTTCCCTATCTGCTCTTTCTCAGCCATAATTTCTACTGTGATTTCACTTTACTGGCCCATGTTACTCAATTCATTCATTTCTACAACATTTCCCATTTCACATTTTGAACAGGCTGCATTCAGCAACACCCATTGGACTCAGATGACAATGTGCATCCAGCACCACAAGGACTTGACATCAGACTGATCTGACCTCTCATCCATAGCCTTCAGAATATTTTAAATGAATTTATTTAAACCTCAATGTGCTTAGTGACATTTGTACATGCCTTATCAGCATGTCATCCTTTGGAAATTGCTGTAGGACCAGGAGGCAAAAGTCCACCTCTGTTTGAGACAGTAGCTATTGGGCATTAAATACTACAAACTACAGGGATGCTACTCCTACAACTAAGGGTCCATGAGCATGCGACAGCATGGTTCAGATGAGGGGCGAGGGGGGCAGCAAGCCCTTGGTTGGGATGGCGATGACATTGGAGGACATGTCATCAGGGTCCATGCATAGGCATATGGTGGGGCAAGGATGATGGTCCATAGACAATGACAGAGGGGTGAGAGCAGGATGAAGGGGAGTCGACAATGGGTAAGAGTGATATGAAGAAGGGATAGGGAGTGTAGGGAGCCAAACTGGGGTGTGCTGAGTTCATATGACTTGATCCAAGGGTGGGTATTGACAAAGAGGAGTGGGTTGCAAAGAGGGGTCCTACTCTGAACTCTTCCTACTACAGAGTAGCTAGGGTGTCTTTATATACAGGAGAGGTACTAGAGATGAAAGGCATGAAAGAGGATTGAGACTGGTCAAGATGGTTGAGGCAGTTGTTGTCAAAACTCACTGTTAAACAATCCAGTTCAAGAGTGAGGCAGGAGCTTGGAGACAAGTCGACTGAGTTTGAGGACAAAGTTGGTGACAAGTATAATCCAAACAAGTAGCAAGTACCAGAGAGGAACTGGTACTGACTGTGAGAGGTGATCACAGAAAGAGAGGGCCAGAGTGTATGAGATAGGGCAGTCACAAAGGAGTACCCTTGGTAATAGAGTGCCACAAATTAAATGGACAGTCTGAAGACTGTCCGCTACTTTATTGAGTGCTTATATACTATAAGGGAACTACTTAATAGGGAACAAGTCATAACCTTGTTATCAAGCACACTTGATGGATGAGTAAGAAGTCAGAGTATGCTTACTGAGCATGTTCTGTCATGCTCAGTAAACTGCTGAGTAAGAAGGCCCATATTGATGAGTAAGAGCCCTTAGTGTCCATGTGTTCATTGCTTGGTGCACATGCAAAGCACCTGATTCATTTACTGTTAGTTAGTTTAGGGCTGGTCATCTGAGGACTTGTGGTTTTGTCCAGGGAATAGAGTTGTCCATAAGGCCCCTTATATAGTTCCATTAGGGTCCTTAGAGTCAACCCTGATACTTCTATTAAGGTCCTTAGTATTGCCTTATAGTTCATTCTAAGGTCATTAGAGTTAGTCTAATAACACATTATAGGGCCTATAGTATCTTCATTAGTGTCTATTGTAGAGCACTTTGGGTTGTCCTAAAGGGTCTTTAGGGAGCCTATAATACTGTCTTATATTGCTAGAAGGGCTGCCACTAAGTAGGGCTTGTTGTATGTTGATTGTGCCTAGAATCAATCGCATGACAATGCGCATGTGATATTGTGGACACCTCTACTCACCCCTTTTGTCTGTGTGAACAGGGTGGCATCATAGAGGCTGGGTCTCCTCTAATGAGGAAGGGTCCTTCAAGGGCCCTCTCTGGGAAATGGTTCATGACAGTCATGAAAGGCTTGACATGCAAGTGTGTCACATGAGGCAGGGCATGGCATGCATGCATGGTCAGTGGTGAATGGCCTGGGTGATGCGATTGAGGGCTTGATGTTGCATGCAAGATGGCTTGTGGTGTGTGGTTGTGGTCAGTGGATGGCCTGGAATGAGAGGGAGGTGGCAAAGGATAGGAGGAGGCATCATGTTGTATTGCATTTCCACACATGATTCCATGGCCAGCGATATGGCTACCTTACACCTCCTGGGGGTTTGAAACTTTGACTGTCCTCAGTCAAGTGTCTGAATGTGAGTGTTTTGAGCCTTTTGCATCTGAATTGAGGTGGCAGTTGCAGCTGCTTGTGGAAGATGCAGGGGCAGTAATTGGCAATGGTGATGATGGAAGAGGCAAAGGCAATGGAGATGAGGATGGCAGAGATGAGATGACAGCTGTGTGGCAGTGGTGTTGTCTTGTGGTGTCAGTGGCATGGTCATCTCCATTGCAGGTGGCAGCAGCAGGTGTGGACAAGGAGCAGAGGTGTAGGTGGTGAGCATGAGTTTGTAGACAGAGGCATAGGTGGTGAGGACTTGAGAAGGAGGATACATGGGGCGGCTTGTGCAAGGGTGGCATTTGTCATCTTGCGGTGGCAGTGGCAGGGTCATATCCACTGCAGGTGTTGGCAGCAGATGTGGGTGAGAGCACACAAACAGAAGGGGAGGTGATGTGGGAGGTGGGGTGTGCTGTGCTGTTGGCATTGGCTGCTGCTCCTCCTGCAGTGGTGGTGTAGTGGCAGCTGCTGCTCCTTTTGTGGTGCATTGTGGCTAAGTTTGTGGCTGAGGCCTTCTTGGTCTTCTGGGGTGGTGCTGGTGGTGAGGGGTTGTGACGGTGTGGTGGTGCTAGTGTCGCACAAAACTGAGACTGATGTGGTGGGCACTGAGACGAAGACTGAGGGTGAGACCAAGGAGGCAGTGATGGACAGAACTGGTGCAGCAATGAAGATGGATGGAGCACAGGCAATGATGGAGGGCGCAGCAATGGGAAGGGAGATGGCAGTGGGCAACACAGGGGTGATGGCAGATGGCAGGGACAGAGCGGTGGCTGGGACTAGGCCCAGAATGGTGGTGGATGAGGCAATGGATGAGGCTGAGGGCATTGTGGTGGTGGCTGAGACTGAGACCACTGGGGCTGAGGGCATGGCAGAGACAGCGTGCAGGCAAGGCTAAGATGGAGGCTGATGTGAAGTTGGTGGCTGGCATGACTGAGGCTACTGTGGTGGCAGACAAGACTGAGCTGGAGATGGGAGACATAGAGATGACAGCTGGCAACACTGGTGCTATGGTGGACAAGGGCATGGTGGTTAATGAGATGAAGACGGGCATGGTGGTGTAAGGCGGATTCCCGCTGGCCGTGGAGTCATGTGATTCGGGGGTATTGGTTGACTGCCGACATGATCCCCGCGAAAACTAACTCCTACGCCTCACACGCCCCCCCATCAAGTCTCTCCCCCTGCATTTCTCCCTATCTGCCCTTTTTTCCATTCCATTCCTTCCACCACCACCTCCCTTCACGCCTCGCGAGAACGTCGTCACCAGTTTCTCGGACAAAACTCGAAGCGCGGACGACGCCAAAGCCCTCTCTTTCATGCTTTTCCAGCCTACCTCCTCGCTCCATCGTCAACGACGTCACCAAAGCTCTCTCCTTCATGTCCTTCCAGCCCACTTCCTTGCATCCTCGTCGATCCCATCATCATTCGTCTAGACCTTTCGTCGTTTCCAAGCCCGCCGCCTCGCGCCCTCAACGACCACGTCATCATCTTCCTTATCCTTTCATCGTTTCGCAGTCCGCCGCCTCGCGAACTCGTCGACCGTCTCGCACCCTCACTCTCAACCTCCTTTCATCGCGTAGCAATTCCACCCGCGCCGTCCAGCCCACTCTCGACCTCCTTTCATCGCGTAGCAATTCCACACGCGCCGTCCAGCCCACTCTCGACCTCCTTTCATCGCATCGTCCCGCCGCGTCTACTAAGGCGGATTTGTCCATCTTTCGCCGTCGTCACCGCAGTCAGATGCGAGGGCTCAGTGCCCCGATGACGCACGATTACCGTTGCCAGAACTATCGTACGTTACCTCTCCGTCTGTTTTCAGCTATGAATTCTCCGACTGCCTTTGTTTTCTTTGACTCGTTTACTTCTGATCGGTCTCGTTCACCTTACGCGTTTCGGATTCCTTACACAGACCTCGCTCCTCTAGTCACTGTTTGCATCTCTGGTACTCCCACTCCCCTTCGTAGTTCTCGCTCCGTATAAAAAGACACTAGTTACGCCTTGAAATATCATTACCCTCTTCGCCCCAGAAGTGCCTCTCCCCTGTGTGCTGCTGTGAGTCAAATCGACGACAACACATTCGACTTGACCGCACCCTCCGGACCAGCCTTCACATTTCTTTTCGGTCTTCACCAAACTTGGTTTCTCAGCCTCTAGGTCTCCCGCGCTTCCGCTCGCGACGCATCGACGACTTCGAACGAATCTTCAAGCCGCGTCACGCCTGTGAAGCTGGAAAGTATTCTTGCTCTCCTTTAATTTCTTCCTTTCTTGGTCTCGACTGTCTTACGAATCTCACTCGCACGTCGCCCTGACGCGCTTCAGTGGTGAATGGAACTGGTACAGCAGCAGATACTGAGGCTGAGGCTGGGGCCACTGGGGCAGGTGGAGCAGCAACAGAGGTGGGTGAGACTGAGGTGGTGGCAATAGTGAAGGGAGGCAATGTGGTGAGATTGAGACCCAGGCAGGACAGCAGAGACATCGAAATCCTAGGCATGTAAAACTATCAAATACTTGAAATATTGTGAGTGTCATGAACCATTTCCCAGAGAGAGCCCTTGAAGGACCTTTCCTTATGAGAGGAAACCCAGCCTTTATGGTGTCACCCTGTTCACATGGACAAAAGGGGTGAGTAGAGGTGTCCACAAGATTGCACGCACATTGTTGCATGAGCGATTCTTGGCACAATTGACATACAGCAAGCCCCACTTAATGGCAACCCTTTTAGCAATAAAGGACAGTATTATAGCCTCCCAAAAGACCCTTTAGGACGACTCTAAGTGCCCTACAATAGCCACTAACACCATACTAAAGACCCTACAACGCATTATTAGACTAACTCAAATAACTATAGAACAAACTATAAAGCAATACTAAGGACCTTAATAGGAGTATTAGGGTCGACTCTAGGAACCCTAATAGAACTATACAAGGGGCCTTATAGACAACTCTATTTCTTGAACCAAACTACAAGTCCTCAAATGACCGGCCCTAAACTAACTAACAGCAAATGAATCAGGTGCTTTGCACATGTACTAAAGCAGTGAACATGTGGACAGTAAGGGTTCTTACTCATCAAGGGAAGCCTTCTTACTCAGCAGCTTACTGAGCATGACTGAGCATGCTCAGTAAGCATACTCTGACTTCTTACTCATCTGTCTATTGTGCTTGATAACAAGGTTATGACTTGTTCCCTATTTAGCAGTTCTCTTGTAGTATATAAGCACTCAATAAAGTAGTGGACAGTCTTCAGACTGTCCATTTGTTTACAGCACTCTCTATCCCTGGGATACTCCTTTAAGGACTGTCCCCTTGTGACCACTCTGGCTTCTTCCCTGCGTACTTGCTTGACTCTACCAGTAACTATACCTCTTTGGTATTTGGTACTGCTTTGGACGCTACTCCTTTGTTACCGAGTGGTTTGGGGTCCGGAAGATGCCGGAACACCTGAACTATGGACTGCACCATTTGCATTATGCGTGCGTCAGATCTTGATCATTTATGTTCCTTGATATCACATTCGGAGCGCGTTGATCGTATCTTTCAGAAGAT
>JAGFNK010000567.1:0-33336 GCA_025769875.1 Russula earlei | reverse complement strand
CACTCGACGTACAATGCACAAGGACGCAAGACTATGTGAAAGATGGCGAACGCAACGTATTTGGTGTCCCGGTACACCGCGCGTCAAACGATATGTCCACTACCAACTTGTCTTGAACACGCTCGGACAGCCGCTGAGTACGTTCGGATCGACCTCGGGAGCTATGCCAGGTCATTCGGGATGCTATGATCGGTGAGGATTGGCGTTACGTTTAAGTTTTGTTGTTTGACAATTTGGAACAGCTCATACGGACGCATACGACAAAGCAAAAATTTACATCGGGATGTGAGCGCAGGAAACATTCTGATCGCCCCAGATCGATCAGGTTTATTGATCGACTGGGACATGTCCAAGAGGGTGGATGTGACCCAGCAGAGACAACACTCCCGCACGGTATGATCTGTTTATCCCCTATGCGCGGCGAATTGACTTCGTGTTCAGGGTACATGGCAGTTCATATCAACAGGACTTTTATTACACCCTCACGCTCGATCTCATCAAATTTCAGATGATATTGAATCCTTTTACTGGGTTCTTATTTATATTGTCATGAAATGCCGACATTCTGCGATCGAGGGCCAATCACAAGATATGCAACGCGTATTTGATGGATACAGAGACGTGGATGAAGATGGTGTTATCCGGGGCGGTGACGGAAAGCTATCTTTCCTACACAAACTAATGCTTCACCCGGATACGTTTGGTTTTGTCCCGGAACCATGCCGCCAGATCATTGAAGAGTTGCGCACCCTTCTTAAAACCTTCTATGATGATATTAACCCAAATCAATTATGCCCGAACCTCAAGCGGAGAGGAATGTCCGGACGGAGGTCAAGGACGCTCACGAGAAGCTTTGTTCTTCTGAATGGGTCTTGAATCTCATAACATGGAACCTGGAATCCAAAAATTGGTCCGACGATGACGGCAGCCTATCAAAGAAACATCGTTGGTCATGATCCAACGTTCAGCAGGGGCTGCCGCAAGCGCAAGGCTAAAGATGATGATAGTCCTGTAGAAAAAAAAAAGGGTCTATCATTCAACAAAAAGCGTAGAGGACGATATCCACCAAAAGGATCTTCACTTTCCAGGTATAGCTTGTCGGCTGTCTCGCAAAGCTTTCCATGTCCAAGGTAATTCTTTAGTACGTCGTCACACAGTGTCCCGCTGTAAGGCGGCATCCCATTCCAGCCCTGCGTCATTGCTCTCGACTCTCTTTCATCGCGTACCGGTTCCACCTCCGCTGCCCAGCCAGCTCTCGACCCTCTTTCATCGCAGCTCATCGCTCTGGCTCGTCTTGTTCCACATCCATGTATCGCACTCCCAACTCGTGTCTTTCTGTCTCCCCAATCCCCCAATATCCCCCTCTCTCATAGATCGCGTCTCGTATGTAGAAACTCTAGTTACGCCTTGGAACAAGAGACCTGTTTTGTCCCTTCTTTTGTGTGTGTTTTCGCGAACTCAGCAAGCCACCGCCCGCTGCCTTCAACACAGACTTGGTTCTTAGTGGGAAAATACAAACAAGATTCAATTATAAGAATGCTAACTATATTATTTGGCTCGAGTAAAATTGTAACAAAATGTAAAGCCCAGATCTTCGCGTTGAGTTTAATCTGTGTGGTCAGTCTCTGTCATCGAGGCGATTGATCCCCATCGGGTGCAATTGATCCCCATCGGCCGATTATCGCCATGTAATGAGTAGACCGTTCCTATTTAAAATTTGGTGTCATATTTGTGGATGCACTTTATGTCTCGATTTATTCAATATAAATCCATGTATTAACATACGCCATTGTGTTAAGTTTATCCGAGTCTGCTAAGGCTAAATTGATCGGGCAAATTAAGTGTATATGATCCCCCTGGTGATTCGGGGCGACTCATGTTGCATCTTAGGTTACATAACTTGGGCACTGAGCTGCCCTCTCTTAAGCATTTGACTAAGTTCTAATTGTTTGGGTTGACATATTTACAATAATGCGATGCATGAGGAGAGGGCAACAAATCAATCAATTGTTTTAAAATAATTTGTAATCTGAGCTGAGTCAATTCAGTGGTCAATATATTTCACCTTTATTGACCACTGAGTTGAGTTTTAGTGGACTGGACTTATCCATTCCTGTCCGTCGTGTTGGATTACTAGAGAGAACCTCAAAATTCATACTAAAAGAATGAAAGGAAAACGCATGCGCGCGCGGGGAAAAATAGGCCAATGATATTTGAGGGATTTGGAAGCGGGGGGGAATGGTGAAATCGCCCGCGTGTACCAGACTAGCGATGCTCGATGCAGAGCTGAGCAACAAATGCTCTTTGTTAACGGGACCTGAGAAGACTGGCGTAGTGAACGTCGAAGGATTACGGCATAATGCAGGAAAGGTGCCATGCACACAAAAAGCATGTTTGACAGAATTCAGCGACGTCTGCGGAGCGCCGGTGAATATTGGTGGAGAAAAATGCAAATCAAGCGATTGGCATAAGACATCTATTGGCTGCGACATGTGACGGACATATCCACGATCTGCTCAAAAGACTAGATGCTGATTGGGGCAGGTCAAGCTTGCACTGGTAGAGATGTCAAGTGCGTTGATCTGGCGGCGATAGGCATCCTTGCAACGATAGAAATGCTGTCACATGCAAGGCACTGTAGCCAGGTCGATTCTCAAATAAAGATCATATGGAGGACATGTGGAGTTGAAGTGGGGCTTTGCCGTCATTGGTGGTAGCCAAGGGGCACTCTGACTGTCACGTGCTGTCACGGCTCAAATCATCAATGGTTTCGTTAGGTGATAGTAATCAGGCTATAATTTGATTTTTTTCGATGAGGGGCGGTTCCAACGAAGGATTGATAGGTCAGAACCCGTCGCATAGGATTTAATTACGTTTTTTCTTCTGGGCGCATGCGAAGAGGAAGGATTGGGTAAGCCACGGCGGGTGGTCCAGGGGACGGAAGCCGATTCCGATGTTCTCAGGTCCATGGACGGATCCAAGTTCCCGGTTCTTGGGGAATATGACGGCCCGCTGCCATCTCGGCTCGAGCGCAAGATGATTTCCTTCACACACTACACCGATAATATTCTCTTTTATGTATAGTTCAATGCGCTGACTATAGCGCCGTATCGTGGCCCATTGTTGTGTTTCCCCACCACCGTCAAGGTCTTTTCGACCTCGTCCGGCCAGGTGTCGACCTTTTTTTCGGCGGTCATGCCCAACTATCATGATCCAAAGGTGCAGCGAGCCGACGCTAGTGCGTCATCGATACATACCTTTCACCTGCGAGAACCTGCATAATCTAAGTAACAATGCAATTTTCAGTGGCTTTCATCAAGATCCTAAATGTGATGGGAGGCATCTATATGTAAGCTACTACCTCGCTCTATCTTGCCTTGCGTGTCGATGCTAGTAGATGGGAATTTGTCACCTCCCTTTGGTTCGAGTGGGAAATTATCACAGGGAAGAGAAAATATCGCTGGACAGTATGGGTAAGACCTGCCCCCGCCGCACGCTGGCGACGATCTGATCGAGCACGCGTGCAAAGCTATACTCTGGCTGTCGCCTTTCAGCCCTCATATCTATGATCACAATATTCGTTGGTTTTGACTCTGAGCGGCCGTTGGATTGTAAAGTAAGCATTGAGGTAGTCTCATATCAATCGACTTTATGCTGAAACCGTATAACTCGCAGGCATGGTTGCTTGTTGTATACGTGCGTTTGTTATCATTGCGGTCAGGCGGCGCACGTTGCTGGTCCGCTTACGATGACCCCCTCCAGTTTTTCGCCTATGCCGCTTTCGTTTTCGCTTCCGCCCTTGTCATTCTCCGCATGTGAGTCCACGCACGTGCATTTTCCAAAATCCGACGAGACCCCCTGCAACTTAGTATTGCTATCTGGGAGTGGAAGCCTATCGTCACTGCAATCGCCGTCACCGCTTGGCTTGTGAATATCTCCATATATATTCGCAGTACGTTTCTCCTGCGATCGGCTTGCGGGTGGAATATTAAACTCTGAACGTTGGACTTGCAGGTATGTCAAGGGCAGACTCTACCTGGAGCCCAAAAGCACAAACCTGCCTTGTTCTTCATACTGAACACAGCATCGAGCCCGTCACAATGACACTTGTGGAAGACACCGTCTTGCTTGTTTTGATGCTCTCTGGTTTACGACGCTATAAAGAAGCAGGCATGTTTGGTCTTTGGCGTTTCCTCTACCGTCAGGCGAGTTATCCACATCTACCGAAATAAGGCATAATACAACTTCGAAATAGGGCTTGTTTTGGCTCGTTTGGATCACTATTGCGGAAATACCACCTACTGTACGTACCTTCTCGTATGATCCCATACAGTGCCCGACTCACAAGGCGGCGTTAGGTCCTCATCATGCTTAATTTGAACGGTGGGGCGCTTCCCTTCTCGGACTGGCTGATAAGCGCTGATTTTTACCTCTCCATTGAACAGATTACTTCAACCTAGTAAGTCCTGCCCTTAATCTTATGATTTGCTGTTTACTCTATTTCCTTTCTTAGATGTTCCAAGTGCCAGAGCGTGCGTATCTAGGTTCTCATTATATCGTCATCATCTTATTCAAGCTCCCCATAACAAGTCATCATGATGGCCGTGGGAGCATCACGCATATACCGCGGCCTCGCGGAGTACACCTGCATGGCCGAGTTCAACTGGAACGATGAGAAGTAATACCCGCACATCCCTGCGCCACTCTTAGTCCACTAATGAAGAGATGAAAACAGGTCCTGGGAAATTATGGGCCGAGCGATGTCAGCCACTACTGTAACGCCCACGATACAATTTCTTGACACCACACAGTCGTCGCAACTTCCGATGGGGGACTTGGAATCGCCGCGTACTGAAACATTTACGATCGACGTGTTACCATGCAAGGACTCTGGAAAGCGAGGCAGCTGTACAACCACTGACATCGACTCACCCGTATAACGACTATCGCCCGGTATACTGTTTGTCTTTGATAGTCCCCTTTCCATTCTTTTTGTCTTTCATGGTTCGGTCAAAAATCTGGATCGAATCCGTCGCGTTGGGCTGACATTCTTGACTGTGGGTGGGATTTCACGTCTCCGGGTGGACATCACGGCGACTGATAGGATGATGGTAATCTGCGACGCTTGACTCGCGCTACCCTCAGCATCCTCATCCCGATGCCTCCTTCCCTTTCAACGTTTACATGGAAGAGCGATTTGCGCTCGTTACATGTAACTTTGGATGCCTACCGTGTCGTACCTCGCCGTGGACATGGTGACCGAAAGTCTGTATCATTATACTACACTGCTTTTAGCAAAGGGATTTGAACCCTGACGGTACTAGCACTAGTATACCTACATATTAACGGGACCAAGGATACTCTAATAGAAGTGCACATTCTCCGAGGTCGATCCTCGGAGATCAAGTCGTTCCTGATTGTCACCCTCTCCCCGCACCGTGGCGGGGAACAGAAGCAAAACAAGAAGGCTAACCCCTATCTTCCGTATCAAATCTCATGGTCTTGCATCTCGTCGCTTACCGCGTGATGCAATCTCTCCTGCCTTTTTCCTCAACTGCGTGGTACACAGCTCGTTTATCAACTGACTACTCGTGCGGCGGACTGGCGCGTTGATTGCCGAGCGCCGAGTCTCGATGCGTCATCACCACGCACTCGGTCACTCGTTGGCGCACGCATTCGACTGATGCAGAAGAGAATTGTGGGCGTGGACGTTGTGGTGTACGTGAAAGAGAACAGGATCTGTCAAACGACAAGATATTTACATGAGTTGCCATGCGGGAGGTGAATACAACGAGACATGCGCTACAGAAGACAATAGATATCCAAGTCAAAAAAAAAAAAAAAAAATTGGTCCAGGGTCCTCGCGCAAGGAAGGGGATCGGAATTGGTATCACTCCTTGCCTCGGCCCGACACGTCATCGATGTTCCTCCGGAACATACGGCGGGTCTTGCACGCGTCCAAGCTCGGGCGACGGTTCCGACCTCGAGCTGTCGCGGTACGTGTTATGATGCACGAAAGGTGGCTCGCTCTCATCGTGGAGCTCCATCACCTTTTGGTACGCGTTATCCCGTGCCCGTGCCCGACGTTTTCTCCATATCCTATTCAAAAAAAAAAAGAAAACCGAGCGTCAGTCTGGTAAGGACATCGACCCAGCGCGGATGCAAAGAGAACGGCGTACAAGAACGCGGAGATTGCGGCGATGAGGATCGCCAGGCCGACGAAACCGAGTATTATGGCCAGCTTGCCCTTCGAGAGGAAACCCGTGACGGCAGAGATCCCTTGCGGGTCGGGGTCGACGAAGGCGAGCTTGCGTCCCGGAAGCGCCGAGACGCTCGTCAGATTGTTGGGGTCAAAGCAGTACTGCTGGAAGCATCCCGCGCAAATGGTGGAGAGTGGCACGGGCGGGTTGACGTGGTACCGCGCCCGATCGATGGCAATGCATTGCAAGCACTTTCCAAAGTCTGGATCAGGGTCATTCGTGTTGGGTAGGAAGCCGCCGACTGTGTTGTTGTGAACTTGGTCGAGGAAAACCTGGGTGTGTTTCGGTGTATATTGGAGTTTGAATATACCCGTGCTGTGAAAGGGGGAGGGTGGTATGGAATGAGCGAAAATCGACTGGCGGTCAAGGGGATGAAATCTGTATTACTTGGCAACAGGGTTATCGCCATTGAGCGGTGGCGAGTTGGGGAAGTAGATCACGATGGGGTACTCAGGAGGATTCTGAGTAGGGAAGCAGCCGTAAAAGGTGGGGCGCATGTTCATGCCGGTAGAAATAAATTCTGCGGCATTGCCAGGCAGTGGTGGGAACGTCTGATGAGAGGACTGGAGCAGGGTCGTTATTCTCGAATCTGCCAAGAGCAAAGCAGTACCACTAAGACCGGGAGGCGGCTTTGAGCTCGACAAGAAGATAGAGACGAGATGAGAGCCTCACTTTGGCCAACTAGTTGGAAGATCTCCGCTACCATCAACGGCGACGATAACATCCATGCTTCGCGCCTTGACAAAAAGTTGGCCTACAGGAACGTTCTCCTGATTTGAGGCCCCATCAACGAGCTCTAGCCACTTCGAGTTCAAGTCCTGAAAATTAGCTTTTGCGGTGAGGTTAAAGAAGGGCTGCCGGAAGAAAGATCGCCGTCAGTCGCACCCTTCGACCACAGTCGGCACAACATAAGGAACGTACGCTAGGCCAGTTTGCTACGTCATCTGCGCGAGAACGGAGATCACTCAGCTGCCGGCTGAGTAGGAAGTAGAATGCTCTTTGCGGAACTACTGTCGAAGCCGGCTATTTTATTGCGGGCAAAGTCGAGAAGTTGCTAGTGGGCGGGCACGTGTCATCTGACTCTCCGAGAACGAGTCATGCGGGGGGCTTACATTGAACAGGCTGGCGCTGGTGCCTAGCACGAACCCCGTTTGGTCAAAGTACGTGGTACACGCAGTGTCGTTATCTGGTTGTCCGTTGTTCAAGTGTGTCCCGGCATAGGACATGTTCATCATTGCAGAAAGACCGGGGTCCCAAGAGCCAAATTCCATGGGAGTCATCTGGGTTACAGGTGAGTAATGCTCAGGCTGCACTTGAGATGAGCGACTCAATTCACCTCGTAAACTACAGCTGAAGGATCAAGCGCCGTCGTCAAATTTGAACCGACGGGCCGCGAGTTTGCTTCGATAATAGGAAACGGTACAAGTTGTTGCTGCCATGAGGGAATAAGCGGCACGTCGGACCATCGCTGACCCGCGCCGTGGGTGGAATCGTTCGTGAAGAAGTTTTGGCGGTTGGTTTGGTTCAAGAAATGATAGGATATTATGCGTGCCCATGGATCGGTTAATGAGGTGTCTCTGAGATGGATCGGAAGAGGAAAAAGTGTCAGCCTAATTCGAATTGAGAGATCGAGAACGTATCGCCCCGGTATTGAGATTGAGTCTCTCCTGGCGCCACCGACACATCGCCGAAAATGGAAATTCTGGCTTTTTATAGGCCAACCGATCGGCTCCCACAGGCGAGCCGCTCACCACACTAACCGCCGCCGTAGAATAGAGATCGACAAATTCGCTTACATTCCTGTATCTCCCTTCGCAAAGACGCTCCAGAGGATGCTTCCCAACCAATCTTGATTGTTCGTCGAAGCGATATCATCGCCGTCCGGAGTGGCGAATGCGATGTCGAGCAGCCAGCCGGCCAGGTTGCCACCGTTACCGTACACGAGATCGTGGATGGTCGGAAAGTCGTTCATGTAGAGCGATCCCGTGAGCCACGAGCCTCCTGCGTGGGCGCGAGGGGCGTGTCAGCGAACACGCTCGTATCGTACAAACAGCACACCCATGAAGCGTGCATGCACGCAGGCAGACACCGCCCATCATCGAAGGATCTCATTACCCGACGACGTACCTGACAGCGCCGACACATACGACGTGACCTGCAAGAACCCCCCGGTGCCAGCCGCCTTGGCGGAGGCGTTCCTCGCATCGAGCCCGGACAGCACGCCTGCGCCGAACTGGGCCGCGCGATGCCCGCCGCCGCTGATGGCGATGCCGATCTTGGGGAAGCTGTTGTTGAACGTCGAGAGATTGTAGCCGATGGAGGAGCCGTCGCCGACCCAGTTGTACCACTCGTTGGGGATGACGGTGGTCAGACGGGCGCCGACGTACGCCTCCTCGCGCGGGTGCAAGGACTGGTTGTTGGGCGTGAAGACGCGCAGGAGCGGGTCCGTCGTGAGGTCGGGACATGGTTGGTTGACGAGGGGGGCGTAATCGGTGACAGAGCCGTTTAGGGCACGCACCACGCCGGCGAGGGCGAGGGTGGATAGGAAACGGAGGAGCATGGGTCACTCCTTGAAGGGACAATAGACGCTGTCTTATGTACTCGGACCATGGAGATGCTGATATGCCAATCATTTCTTCTTTCTTGATGTGATGCAAACTTTGTCTGTCTGTGAGAGAATCCGCCGGCCCAGCAAGAATACTAATATTGCCTTTTTGCCTTTAGATAAACCGGCTTACTCGGTCATTACTAAGTCAACGCAGGCCCAGATCTGGTATATTTGTCACCAATACACAAACACGACGGAACCAGTACCGTCAGTCATAGCATCTTACGCACTGCAGATCCAGGGATGGATTATGAATCCTCAACGAACGCCCTAAGGAGGTTCTCCGCCTGCTCCTCGTTCCTCCCGCTCGCAAGGAACGCGTGAAGCGCAACATTCTGCGGGATAGCCTATGGCTTCCATCTACGTTTTGAAGCAGGGTCAGAAGACACAGCCTCAGGCAAGATGGGATCAGACAAACTCGCCTTCTCAATAAAGGCAGCCTCCGCAGGCGTAAGGGTCACATCGTTGCTGCCAGGCGGAGGGCGAGAGGTGACGGGAACCAGAGCTGGACCAGGACCAGGAACTGGAGCAGCAGGAGCTCGGAGGCGCGCACCTTGTCCGCTGGGTGCGGTAGCATAATCCTCGCCCAGTTGACTAAAGTAGCGAAGAATGCCATCCGGGTCATCCACGGATAGGTCCTTTGCCCCTTCAGGGTCCGTTTCCATGAGATGCTTGATTAAAGGCCCTGTCAGCGCAGGGTTCTCTGCGACCATACGCCGGATCGCCAGAACTTGAGCAGGGTCGATCTCGGGGACGGCGCCGCCGCTATTGCCAGAGCCTGGCATGCTTCCCATGCCTATTGAGTGCACCCAATCCCCCCATACTGGCCAGTCCGCCGAGGGCACTCTGGGCATCTGATCCACCTATACCGCCCATAAAGCCTGGGTCACGCCGCGGTTGTGGCTGCTGCGGCGATGGCTGGAGGTGAGGCAAATGGTGAGACGGAACTGTCCTCACAAAAGACATCATAAGGCGCGCACCTGGAATGGGCCCTGGGGGAAGCCTGGGGTCGAGGAGGCACCGCTAGGCGCAAAGTTGGACAAATTTGACGGAAAATTCGGGGGCTGGCTCGAGGGGGCTGCGCGGTAAAAAGATCCATCTCCTAGATCGTCTGCGACACCCTGGGGAGGGAGGAGAAAGAAAAGTCAGGATTCATGGTCCGTGATCAAATTTTGTTTGAAGTGAGCTTACGCTTAACAAGAGCTCGAAGGCTTGGTCGGGATTGTTGTCGCTGGCGCGCAGGGCTAGTTCGACCTGCTCCTTCTTGAAGCCCATCCCCGTGGTCATTATCTTGTCAACATTGGCCTGCAGAGGCCCCGCATTCGAAGACAAGCCGGATCCGCCAAAGGCTGAGCCGCTATTCAACGATACTGGTGCGGGTGCGTGCGCAAGTGTAGATGGCCGCGGTGCACTGACGGGAATGACGGAGGCTGTGCGGGGGCTGTTGCTAGAACTGCCGCTTGCCGAGATAGAAGGGGCGCTTTTGAGCTGCGGATTGGTATCAATCCCATGCGTTGACGGATGGCTTGGCTGTGACGACGGTCAACGCACCACGAGTATCAGGGTTCCCCCGTCCTTGACATTGTACGATCCAAGGGTCTTGTCATTTTGCAAGGATTTGCCTTGACGATGATGCGCTCTGCTTAGAGATACAGTAACTTCAGACGGTGGAATAGTGGGATACCTGAGCTGAGTATGTTCTGGCTTTCGATGGGGTAGCCTTGTTCGTCGCTGATCCTCCGCTTCAGCTCGCTAATCGTGTGAGATGGTTCAGCCTCAACCTGGAAAGAAAATTTTCGGATGGGCTATTAGGTCATGGACAAGAACGAACCGGAAAGACAGCTTTCCCTTTACCCAGTGGACGTATAGTCAGCTTCATTGGAGTCAGGAGTAAGAGCGCTCGCCTTTACCGCTGACACCGCAAAAAGCAAGGGTGCGTGACACCGAGTCGTCAACTGGTTTCTGGGCGACAAATGTAAGCAGTGCAGGGCACACAGCTGTGAAGTTACTATGACAGGAACATAACATAACATTACGAGGCTACACATTCATACTTCGCGCGCACACTCCCTGCGGAAGGAAAAGAAAATACAAGCGCGAAAGACGACGGCAATATCACTGCTACGGCAAAGGATCATCCTCAAACCCGCCTTCGAAGAGAAAATTTGCTGCTAGTTCTTCGTTCTTTCCACATGCAAAATACGCCTCAATGACAGCATGTCGAGGAAAACCAAGAGCCTCCAACTATGTCACAAGTTAGACGGTACTAACGGTAGATTGTAAAAAGAAACGTACCCTCTCGATTGCCGCGCGCTCCTCAGGTGTGACATTTATGACATGAGCCCCTGGTGGGATAGGGTCCCCTTCCTCACCAACCCCAGGATCGTTGAGGAGGTCAAGAATCGATTCAGGGTTGGTGGCCAAAGACTGAGCCAGCTGAGGATTGCTCGCGGCAAGCTGCTGGATTACAGGCTGTAGCAAGTTGGGATTCTGGGCAACGAGCTCCCGGATCGCATTGAATCGGGGGTCCGCACGCAGAGCATCCAGACCAGGAGCAGCTGGAGGGGCACCTAGGTTGGAATGCGTCGTGGGTTGTTGCTGCTGCTGGGCCAGCTAGAGGCAAACGGAAGTTTTCAGACGGCAATTCGTCAAAGATATGATTAGGGTAGCACGCACCTGGAACAAATTCTGGGGTCCAGAAGGTTGAGGGTGTGCAACTACTGAAGGAGAGACGGCGGGAGGAGATGCAAGTGGGTTGACCGAGGGCGGGTTCGGGGCTGGGACCCGTGGAGCAGGGGGAGCAGCAGGCGCGCTAAGTTCTGCCTCTATGTGAGCGGGGATGCCCTGATAGCAATAGAAGTCAGGCCAGCCCCTGACTGGTTGGTTCACATCACGTTAATACTCACGTTGAACAGATACTCGACGGCTCGATCCGGATTGTTATAGCTAGCACGTAGAGCGCGCATGACCTGATCCCTGGGAAAGCCCATCTCTTCCATATTCCTGATGGTAGTCTGGAGGGCGTCACCACTCAGAAATGAAGTCCCAAGGGCAGGGACTTGTTCCTGCGACGGCGGTGCCTCGGCGGGTGATGTCGCAGAGGGGGTGGAGGCAGGAGTGGCCGAAGACTCGGCAGCCGGTGTCTTCTCAGAGGGAGCAGCGGGAACAGGAGCCTCTGAAGTAGGTTCCACAGGTTTGGGTGGCGACGGTACGCTGGCGGGAGGGGCTGCACTTGCACTTGTCGAAGCGGCAGGTGTAGATTTGGGCTAGCGATGGGATCGATGAATTGCTTATAGCAAGCGATTCGGGACGCACCTTTGACACCATGAGGACTAGGAAATCCTTCTCTTTGATCTCGCATGATTGAATTGTCTTGTCATCTGACAAGACTTTGCCTTTGATGATTCTGATTAGGACCAAGCTAAGTGCTGTGTGATGAACGGGTCGACATACCTGAGAAAATGATCTTCTGAGATGCTACAGGGTGACCCTGCTCGGCTTCAATCTTATCCTTTATGACGGAAACCGTGTCAGTGGGATCAGCCTCGACCTGGGATTGGGAATGGTTAGATAGGAAGGACGGGGAGAAGATATGAAAACGGACATAGAAGACTTTTTGTTGTAATGTCTTTATGGTTATCTTCATCGATCTTGATGGTACGAGGATGAGGGCTGAGAGTGTACGCGTCCCCCCAAGCAAGTGGTCTGATTATGTCATCCTCGGTCATCCGACTGACTGGTGGGTGGAGGACAAGCAGGGTGCCTTCTGCCTTCACCACAACCACATGGACAGCCAGCGTGGGGACGACTATTTGTGCACCATTGCCTCTTTCATTCGGAAGAACGAAGCCGGTTTCGCAGAAGCTGCCTTCCAAAGACGTAGGCCTCCTCGCCACCCCCGCCAACCTACTACTCCCACCAGCTTTACGCTTAACCCACTGCAATGGTTCAATTCGGACGGCACCCACCAATCTACCCGACCTAAACCCCTCATGTTTGTTATCGATACCCACCACTTATTCTATATCCTCACTCGCCTTGAAGCCCTTGGCTATAATGTTGGCTCACTTGACGAAAGAGCGGTCAGCCCATCGCGGCCCATGAACTATGTTGATGTGTACCACGGAGAGGATACATCAGATACCATCTCACTTTCCTCTATCCGTACCTCTTTGTCTTCGGTTTCCAAGCTCTCATTAGGAGCGGGGCTTTGGAGACGTCCAGAACCGCGAAGCGTGGATGAGGATCTAAGGTATATCTTTAGCAGCTTCACCAAGATACCGGCATTGTCCTTACGAGCTCCGGGACCAAAGCGGATCGCAGAAATAGCAGGTGACCCTCCGAATGAGAACGCGTTACCGCTAGATGTATTTCGCAATCTGCAAAGCTTGGAGTGCCGCGATATCGACCCGCGCACGCTCCTTGGCTGGGACAAGCTGTCAGAAAGTTTGCGGAGCCTCACAGTTATACGCAGCGGGCTCGACGATGTGTCATGTCTGTTTATTGATGGAGTGTTGGATGATTCGTCTCGCAGGCAGCCCACGCCTACCCCGAGAGTGAACGACTCCCACAGGCAGCCCTCTTTCCCTAACACGTCTTTGCCGGAATCTATTGCGGAGGATATTGAGGAGATTGTCGTGGCACCGACAAGTGATGATCCGTCCCTCGCCTCCGCACCTACAGAATCGCCCACCTCCCTCCAATTGCCATCATCCAAATGGGCATTCCTCAGATTTCTATCGTTATGCGACAACTCACTGACCTTCATTCCAACCGAGTCCCTGCTCCATCTCTCCTCTCTCACTCACATCGATCTATCCTCCAATTTACTCGTTTCTATTCCTCCCGGCTTATCATCCCTCTACAATCTCGTCTTGCTCAACCTCTCAGATAACATGATAGACACCGTCCAGGGGATTTACAAGCAACTGGGTCAGGTGCTTACGCTCAATCTCTCTCATAATCGCCTTGATTCGCTCTGCGGTCTTGAGCGCCTCATGGCATTGGAACGCATAGACATCAGGCACAACGAATTGGAGGAGTCAGGAGAAGTCGGTCGCCTCGCTTTGTTACCTAACATTGCCGAGGTCAGCGTGGAAGGCAACCCATTCACGGAGATCGAAAGCGATTTTCGTGTCAAGTGCTTTGATTTCTTCTGGAAAGAGGGCAAGACGATACTCCTGGATGGGACGCAGGCGGGTTACTATGAGAAAATGAACCTTACCTCCACCCCACCAGAGCAAATGAGTTCCACTCGACCGATGTCAAAAGCTCATTCACCACCAGTGGTCCCTGTCGGGGTTGCACCGGCGGCGATAGCTGTGCCCCAAGCGGCGTCGGATGGTGCAAGTCCCTCGAGTAGCCCTGCGTTTTCGCCTTCCTCATCGCACCAACCATCACCGCTCCTTTCGGCAACGGGCGCAAAGGCCCGGAAAAGGCGGGCAAAGCGCATCGTGGATCTTGATCCCGATTTGGGAAATGTCGGCCATTCGTGTCTTACAGGTTCAGAGTCACACGAGGAGCACTCCAGAGCTCCCACGATGTCGGCGACGTCTCCGCTTGAGGAACCGACGGCGCCGTCAGCTTACCTTGAGCCTAGACCTGCGCCCAAACCGACACCGTTGTCTCCTGTGGACAGCACGGCGTCGCGGTCAGTGGTGTCCCGGCCGCCGCTCGACGTTGTGAGCGTGCCATACAAGCATCGGCGCTCGCAGACCGAGTCGGCGCCCGTGTCAGCCATGACAGAATCAGAGGATGGGCCGTCTCCTGTGCTCTCTCGCTCACCTGCCGAAGTAACGATGAGCGTGAGAGTGTCTGGGCGACGGTCTGCAGCACGGCGAGGGCGTGCTGCTGCGTCGGCGTTTGAGACACCTACGGGGGGGTTAGATAAAGGGATGGAGAAAGAGATCAAGGAGGCGGATGCGTTCCGGGCACGGATTGAGGCGCTGAGGTCAGAGATGGGGGATGGATGGCTCAAGGTGTTTACAGAGAGCAATGCGAGGGCGGCTGAGTAGTTATTTTTTGAATGTCAGGTCCCCGGGGTCCTCCATATTCGTTTTCTCACTCGGGCCAGGCGAGCCCTCGTGCTGCTCCAAGGTCGACCACACTCACAACCGCCATACACATTCCTCGTCGCTCGTTATCATTTCAATCAATGGGTGCAAACCTCTCCAAAGCCCTCGGTGCGTCTCCACTTGCATTCGGCTAAATCCCATCCATCTCACTTCGATCCCATCCCCGCGGCGGTTCCAGGTCGCCTCTTTGGCAACAAGGAGATGAGGTTGCTGATGTTGGGTTTGGATGCCGCAGGAAAGACAAGTAAGGACTCGTTGTCGACCCTTGCGACGATAATGTTCATAGAAGCCCAACAGCGATCTTATACAAGCTCAAACTGAACCAATCGGTTACTACCATTCCGACAGGTACGCCTCGCCTATGACCACTCCCCAGTCCATCAACTCTCTTCAACACATCACCGTAGTCGGCTTCAACGTGGAGACTGTCACATATAAGAATGTCAAGTTCAATGTATGGGACGTAGGAGGGCAGGATAAAATCCGGCCTCTGTGGAGACATTACTACACAGGTACTCAGGGCCTTGTGTTCGTCGTGGACAGCCAGGACAGGGAGAGGATAGACGAGGCGAAGCAGGAGTTACACCGCATCCTCAGCGATCGGGAGATGAAAGACTGCTTATTGCTTGTGTTTGCAAACAAGCAGGATTTACCAGGAGGTGCGTTGCTGTCATGTCCCCCTCCCCTACCTCCCCCAGCCAAGACCCTAACATCTGTTTCGATTTCAAGCCATGTCCCCTGCCGAAGTTACCGAGAAGATGGGCCTTCATCGGATGCGTGACCGTTCATGGTATGTTCACCCGAGGTAAGGATGGAAACATGCTACGTGTCATATATCAGTTGACCCTTCGTGTCTTGTCAGTTGTGCCACCACAGGGGAAGGCTTGTTCGAAGGTCTGCAATGGCTGTCGCAAAATGTTAAAAAACGTGAGTGAGCAGAAATGTTCTGTTGCGTCATCTGTTTCAACCCGAGTGATTTTCTAGAGCCTTGACGCATCCCGAGTCCTCTTCCAGTCCCGCTGTCTCCCTTCCTTTTGCTATACCCTATAATGTTCTGCTGATCTTGGCTCCCTTCATGCCTCTATCTCCATGTCTACTTTCAGTCCCATGAACCGCAGCGGGAATGCCAGTCGTGGGTGTGTCTGATCGTAGTTACGTAAAGATAATGTGCCTTGCCTATTAAACCGTGTGACCGGCTGATGATCCCTTCAAGAACGGCGGTGTTCAAGTCTGTGCCTCCAGCAGAATGTTCGCATCGTATTCGGTGAATGGCTTCACCACCCCCAATAACCTTGGATTTATCCTTGATTGGAAAGATCAGTGGCAAGCAAATTGGTGCTCCAGCACTCCTAGATAGCCACAGGTGTATTGTGAATTCAATCTTCTGATTTGTTTTAAGTGTAGATTTTGCTCAAGGAATTTCCCTTGTTCTTCTTTTTCTTTGGGTGGTAGTGGATATACTCTGCAGTTGATCATGGTAGGTGTGTCTGGTTTGAGGTTGATAGCATGGTCCCATTTTCTCAGTCCAGGGAATCTTTCTGACTCTTGCTCCATGAAGACTTGACCATATTTGTGATACTGTAGGGGGACCATCTCTTGCCAGGTTTTTGTTTTGTTTCCATTTGGGATTTGGCTAATTGTTGAGCTATGGTTGTTTTTCATATTTGAGTTAGCATCCAAAGCTCATCTCCTTCCCAGTCAGTGAAGGTTTTTATCCACTCTGGTGTCTTTTGTTGTCCTAGAAGAGTTATTTTCCCTGCCAGTGTCCCTTTTGACCAGTTTATTTTGGGATTTGTAGACTTGAGAAATGGGTATCCAAGGATTAGTTCATCCTGTCCAATATCTGCTATGAGAAATTGGTATTTGTTTTCATGTCCCAACAATTTTAGTTTTAAGTCTGTGGCTTGGGTGATCTTTCCCAGACAATTGGGGGTATTATCAACATTTTTGACAATCCTAGGTGTTAATGATTTCTGAGTCTTCAATTGGAGGTCTTTGACCATTTTTGGAGAGATAAAGCACTCTGTTGCTCCACTGTTGACTAGTGCAGTTTTTTCAGCTTTTGTGATTTCAGTATATAATGTCAATTTGACCTGCATTGACTTTCTGATAGATTTATATACATTGGTGAGACCAAGAGCCTGAGCAATTGCCATTGCACTCAGGCTTCTGAAAAACCCTTTTCCTCATCCTCTTTGTTCTCTCTGATTGACATTCTAATGAATTCCTCTCTTTCTTCTTTTGAGAGGGCCTTAGTGGTGTTCATGACTTTGATGGTTGCACTTTCTTCTATCACTTTGACAATGGAGGATTCAGATGTGGTGGTGGTCATGTCCACAGCATGTGCACAGGTTGCTTCTTGTTTTGGTTTGGTGGGACAGTCTCTAGCATGGTGGTCTTGTTTGAAACAATGGAAGTGTCATGAACCAGTTCCTGGAGAGGGCCCTTGAAGGACCCTTCCTTAATAGAGGAAACCCAGCCTCTATGGTGCCACCCTGTTCACACAGGCAAAAGGGGTGAGTAGAGGTGTCCACAATATCATGCATGCATTGTCGCATGAGTGATTCTTGGCACAATTGACATACAGCAAGCCCCACTTAGTGGCAACCCTTTAGCAATAAAGGACTATATTATAGCCTCTCTAAGGCCCCCTTAGGATGACTCTAAGTGTCCTACAAGAGGCACTAACAAGACACTAAAAGCCCTACAACATGTTATTAGACTAACTCTAATAACTATAGAATGAACTACAAAGCAATACTAAGGACCTAATAAGTATTAGGGTCAACTCTAATGACCCTAATAGAACTATATAAGGGGCCTTATAAGCAACTCTATTTCCTGAACCAAACTACAAGTCCTCAAATGACCAGGCCCTAAACTGACAAACAGTAAATGAATCAGGTGCTTAGCATGTGTACTGGGACAGTAAGCATGTGGATAGTATGTTCCCTATTTAGCAGTTCTCTTGTAGTATATAAGCACTCAATAAAGTAGCAGACAGTCCTCAGACTGTCCATTTGTTTATGGCACTCTCTACCCCTGGGATACTCCTTTAAGGACTGTCCCCTTGTGATCATTCTGGCCTCTTCCCTGCGTAATTGCTCAATGCTTCCAGTAACCATACCTCTTTGGTATTTGGTACTACTCTGGACATTACTTCTTGCCCACGCCATCTTGGACATCTATTGACTTGTCTTTGAGCTTATCCCTTGCTCTTGAACTGGATAGTTCAACAGTGAGTCTTGACAGGAAGCATCTGCCTTTGGTGCAATGTTTCTCCTTGTCAGCTTCAGTAATAGCCTTGCATGTGGTGCCAGCACTGGTGTTCATTGCATTTGGATTGTGTGGTGGAAGTTGTTATGAACCAAGGCCAAGTCCTGGCCATATATTATCCTGTTTCACTCAAGAAAGACCTCTCTCACTTTGCATCGCCAATCCACTTCTGTTTCTTGGGCTACTCTTCCTGCAGTACAAGATATCACTGTTGCAAAGGCACTATGACACGACTAGGCACCCATTTCCTAATCAGGTAATCATTGCGTGGCAGCCACATGGCCACTCAATCACCAAGAACCTGAAACAGTGGTATGAACTCCTACAACTTGTTGCATAACTCATATGATGTCATTCAACTCCAATGACATCATGGCTGACTGAGTGACTCCACTCTGACCTCATCTACTCACCAAGCACTCCACAGTGACATCATAATGATGTCATTGCTCCACAATGATCAGTAATATGCTCAGTAAGCCCTAAACCTGACACAAGCAAGTTTATGCCTCTACAGTCCTATTGGATGGTACCAAAGAGTCTAGAATGGTTCCTGTTCTTTGTAATTGACCATGTACACTGTATATAAGCCCCAATGTAGCATGGCAGTTGTCAGACTGTCCATTTGTGATACTCTCCTTCCAAAGTACTCCTCAGCGACTGCTGTAAGCAAGATTATGGCTGGCCTTGAAATCACATGCAAAAACATGACACTGACATGACATGAGACTGACACCTCAGCTCCCTTTCATCCCTTGCCACCTCCCTCTTGTTCCAGGCCATCCACTGACCACACACCACACACCACAAGCCACCTCACATGCAACATCAAGACCTCAATTGCATTGCCCAGCCCTTGCCACCAATCATGCGCATGCCACGCCTCTGCACACTAGATGTGTTCGCATCCCAAGTCTTTCATTATAGCCTTGACCACCTTGCCCAGTCTCAATTCCCTTTGATACCTCTCTTTCTTTCATGCCTCTCATCTCTAGTACCTTCTCTCCTGTATATAAACCGCTTAGCTGCTCAGTTCCAGTAGACTTAGAATAGGACCCCTCTTTGCAACCCACTCCTCTCTGTCTGTGAAAAACAAGAAGCATCACCAGTCATGCAGATCACTTGCTCCACTCTCTCCCCCTCTCCTCTCTCTTACCTTGGACCAGTCAGCCTTATGATTTCACTTGCATGTCCCCAGACTTGCTACACCGCTTTGTCTAAAGTCCCCTCCTTGTCTTCAAGGTACTCTTCAACAACTGCCTTGTTTAAAGCCCCCTCACTACACTGGCCTCCAGCCTTTTGTTAAGGCTCCAAAGTGCCTTAAATAAGATCAATGGTCATGTCTATGAATGCATCCTACCAATGCAGATATGCTTGAGTCAAGCAAGCAATACTCATGGAGGGGAAGGAGTGTTAGATCCTTCTGGAGTATGGTGGCAACAAGATGAGAGGGGCTCTGCAGACAGGGTAGGAGTCAACTGTTTAGGATTGGCAAACTAAGTCAAGCTTAAGGCTCAACTGCTATGAACTGGGGGCTTTATATAGCCCTCAGGGATAAGGTTTGTGCTACTGTAGTACTGGTTGGTGCTATAGAAGCAAAAGGTGGCTCATAGAAGCAATAGTTGCTTCTGTGTAAATGATCTCAGTGCTGGAAGCATTAAGTGCTTCCCTAGTAGCAACCTCAGTGTCATAAGTACTTTCCCAATCAGGGAAGTGACGTACGTGGTGGTACAGGAACATCTGGGACAGAAGCAATGCTACTCATCGCTTCTTCAATACATCTTTAAGAAGATATGATCAATGCTGTCAAGACTCACTGTTGAACTATCCAGTTCAAGAGCAAGGAATTAGCTCGAAGACAAGTCGATAGACGTCTAAGATGGTGTGGGCAAGAAGCAGAGTCCAGAGTAGTAACAAATACCAGAGAGGTACTGTTACTGTGAGAGTCAAGCAGTCATGCAGAGAGGAGGCCAGGATAGTCACAAGGGGATGGTCCTTAAAGGAGTATCCCAGGGATGGAGAGTGCTGTAAACAAATGGACAGTCTGAGGACTGTCCGCTACTTTATTGAGCGCTTATATACTACAAGAGAACTGCTAAATAGGGAACAAGTCATAACCTTGTTATCAAGCACAATAGAGTGATGAGTAAGGAGTCGGAGTGTGCTTACTGAGCATGCTCAGTCATGCTCAGTAAGCTGCTGAGTAAGAAGGCTTCTCTTGATGAGTAAGAGCCTTCACTGTCCACATGTTCACTGCTTTAGTACACGTGCAAGCACCTGATTCATTTTCTGTTAGTTAGTTTAGGGCCGGTCATTTGAGGACTTTGTAGTT
Organism: Russula earlei; assembly: GCA_025769875.1. Taxonomy (NCBI): domain Eukaryota; kingdom Fungi; phylum Basidiomycota; class Agaricomycetes; order Russulales; family Russulaceae; genus Russula; species Russula earlei. The sequence continues at coordinate 12,786 of JAGFNK010000567.1, read as the reverse complement.
TGGTTAGGGAATAGTGTTATCCTATAAGGCCCTTATATAGTTCTATTAGGGTCCTTAGAGTTGACCCTAATACTTCTATTAAGGTCCTTAGTATTGCGTTATAGTTCGTTCTATAATTATTAGAGTTGGTCTAATAACGCATTGTAGGGTCTTTGATACTAGGTTAGTGCCTATTGTAGAGCACCTAGAGTCATTCTAAAGGGTCTCTAGGGAGGCCCTAATACTGTCCTTTATTGCTAGAAGGGTTGCCTTTAAGTGGGGCTTGCTGTATGTTGATTGTGCTGAGAATTGCTTGCGCAACAATGTGTGCGTGATATTGTGGACACCTCTACTCACCCTTTTTGCTCATGTGAACAGGGTGACACCATAGAGGCTGGGTTTCCTCCTATAAGGAAGGGTCCTTCAAGGGCCCTCTCTGGAAAATGGTTCATGACAAATGCATTCCAAATGCAATATCAAGGAACATAAATGGGCAAGATCTGATGCATGTGTGAAGCAAACAGTGCAGTCCATAGTTTGGGTGTTCCGGCATCTTCCAGACCCCAAACCACTTGGTAACATCACCCCTCCTTCAGATTGGTGGTCCCATGCACCAATGATCTAAAATCAAGTGGCAGGGTCGACACCATCATCATCAAGGGGAGGAGGCGATGTGGTGAAGGTGTATCGGCCTTCTTCTGCTGCCTCATAGGCAGCCAATGCTGAGGCTACTATCACCTCTGACTCCTCAGAAACAGCGGAAGGAGACATGATCTGTGGGAGTCTATCAGAGTCCCTGGGTAACCTCCTGACTGGAGGTGTGTCAGAGCAGAGAGGGGATGTAGTGAAAAGCTCCTGAAGGGTTGTGGACCCTTCTCCTTTTGCTACCTGTGGGAGGCATGAGTTAGTGATGTCCTCCCTGTCTTGGTTGGACTTCCTCTTCTTCTCCAAGTGTGCCAGTTCCCATCCTTGGTGGAAAGGGCATGATCTAATGGGTGTATAGGAACAATGATAGGGAGGTACCAAGCAATGCGAGGCAGCGTCTGCTGCTAGTTGGTCATGGCAATACTGGTGGGGCAGTGGACAGTACTTGTTAAAATGTCCTACCTCACCACAGTACTTGCATTGGTTCCTCTTCCTCTTCCCTTCTATCATGTTCAGTTGCTGAGGTTCCAGAATGAACTCAGCTGTCACAGTGGATGCTTCTCCACTGCTGCTATAGGAGTGGTAGTAGATGGAGCTCTGGGGGGAAGGATTTGGCAATGCCTTGGATCCTACCCCTCCTTGAAGGTGCATGCTTGACATGGTCTGGAGGATGTTAATCTTCTCCTCTGAATACCCTTGCACCATTGTAGGTGCAGGGCTAGCTGGTACTGGTTCTGAGGTAGGGTGTTAGGACTCACTTGCATTCTTGTCTGTTTGCTTACCTATGCTTTGGTTACTCATCTCTGCTTACTGTTGCCCTTTGATTTTCTTAGTGATTGCTTACTGGCTTGCTGACTGTCTGATTACTCATTGCTTACTGTTTGATGACAGATACTAGGAAAGGATGGCTCATGTGTGAGTCATCTCTGACACTCTTGAATTGTGCTCTACAGTTTTGGATACTACTGGTTCTCAGCTATGTGCTCCCCAAGTTTCATATGAATCAGATCAGCTGTTATTGAGATATCGTATAAATACTCTGATGTACCAACAGTTGAGCCTTATGCTCGACTTACTCTTTTACAAGAAATAACTACCTTGTCAAAACTTTCTAAAAATTAAGTCATTGCTCTAAGTGAAAGAGGCCCTTCTCATCTCTCACATCTACTCTTCCTGAGATAATATCAAAGGATTCGAAGTCTAGTGCTTGAACTATATCAGGCAACTCTTTCACTAAAAGTTGGTAATAAGATCTATCAAGATCTTAACATAGGGGTGTTATACCCCTGGGCAATGTCTGCCAAAGGCAGCTGAGGGATGAAGACAGGAAGAGGGGGGATAGGCTGTCCAGCCTGGTAGTTGGTGAGGAGTTCTTCAGCCCATACACCTGGAGGGGTTTCTCCCTGGCTACAACCTGCTTCAATGAACTCCCAACAATGTGATCATACTTTGGCTGCTGCCATCCTCTCCTTGGCTTTGGCCCTGCCTCTCTCTACTCCTTGCTCCTCTGCCAGATATTTACCCAGCTTGTAGTGCAGTTGTTTCTCCTCTTCTTCGAGCACCTTGTAGTTAGCTTCCAACATTTCTTGTTGGGTGTAGAGGTGGTCTAGACGGTAGAGCTCTGCCTGCAGTCCATAGTCACCTAGCAAGTAGAGGGTCTGTCTCCAGTGCCCTTCAAACTGCTTCTCAGTGTCAAAGCAGTCTAAGTCATGTTCATCTTGGCCATAGTTATAGAGGTTGTAGCAAGGGGCAGCCTGGAGGATCTTGCCATAGTCTCCACAGCCTTCTCCATTCTTCCCCCTTACCCTCAGCTCTCCCAAGGCAATGTCGTAGGCCACATACCTGGCTGGTTTGTTGCCCCAAGTTACACCATCAGGGATGTCAATCCCTGTGTGGTGTCTGTCAGTGTCCCATCATACCCAAGGCTCTCCAGAGTGGGCAACCTGGTCAAGAGTGCTGGTAGGGGATGTCACATCCCAGTCCCCAGGCTGAGCATTGACTTGGTCAGCAGGGGGTCCAAATTCAAGGGGACGCATGTCCACTTCTCCTTCCCCAGTGCCATGTTCATCCATTCCTTGGAAGAAGGTGAAGAGGGAAGTGTCAGGAGTGGTGATTTTGAGTGGCCCCTCTGTTCCAGAGAGGTTGGATTGGGGAATGATTTCATTAGTAGGAGTTTGAGACATATGTGAGCAACGATGTGGGGGTGAGGAAACAGAGGGCATCCTTCACTGGATCTTTATAACCTGTATGGCAGTGGGGTTCTTTCTGTGGTATTCCTCTATTAATCTAGATGCTTTGATGTTCTCTACTGGTTCTCAAGAGTCATGGGCTCTGGAGGATCCTTCCCACCAGACTCGATACTCCAGTTGTTTCCTCCTTCCAGTTCATCTTGAACCTAAAATTGTTGCTACTTTGTATTCCTCTTCTCCCTCCACCAATTCTGCTTCTGGATTGGTGTAATTGGCCCCATGCTCCTTGGTTTCCTTGTAAGGGGCCAATAAGGACGCATGAAACATGTTATGGATCCTCCAGCAGCTAGGGAGATCCAATCTGTACATCACAGGGCTGATTACCTCTGTGATTTCAAAAGGCCCATATCATTTTGGGTGTAGTTTCACTATAGGATGTGTTGTTTTTGGGTTGGTGCTGTCAAGCCATACTCTTTCTCCTTTCTGATAAAGTTGGAAACTACTTCTTCGCTTCCACATTAGGGAAGTGATCTTCATTGCTTCTTGTGCCTGTGATCTTGCTTCCCTGTTGAAGCAGATGGGCGCAGGTTATGATAAGAGCGATAAGATCCTTAAGATCTATCAAAAGATATTTCAGTATTGTGTAAGACAAGACTATAATTCAGTAATACCTATCAAAAGATATCTACAATGCATGATTAGATGCAATAGATAAGATAGGAAACAGTAAGTACTCACTTCAGTATTGTGTAAGACAAGACTGAAGTGATCTATCGAAATACGACGCTCTTAAGTACTCCAGAGCATCTCTAAGTACACTGCAGGTAGCTACCATCAATAAGAAACAAAGATCATACAAGGATCAGTCATTAGTAGCTACCGATTGTCATCAATTAACTTATCATTGTAAGTAACGCAGATCTCAGCATATGAGCTGAGCCAGTGATGCCCGGTCCATGTAACCAACGCATCAACGCGTCTGAGCTGTGATTACATCACAACGTCCCAGGGTAGTGATAACACACCAAATCAATGATAATCTCAACATCCCCCCGTGATTGAGACAGTCGGTAGATTAGATCAAGAGAGATCTAACCCAGTAACGAAAGGACTGGTGTTGCGCGTGGGCGTGCGGCATGGTAAGACCATCAGCAGGTGGACGTCTTGATGAGGTAGGTATTGCAGTGAAATGCAAGTGATTAAAGAGTGGGTGAGTCGAGAGACTGTGAGTCGAAAGACTCCAAAGGAAATGAGTCGAAAGACTCCAAATGAATATGTGTATGCAGGCGAGAGACTGCAAAGGAGAGTGTGAACACGTGTGAACGCATGTAAACACACAGTCAAGAGACTGCCAGGAAATCGTAGACGCAGTTGAGAGACTGCCAGGAAAGTGTCCAGTGAAGTGTTCAGATCTGCACATAGGGGAGGCTGCCATTAAAACATTAATATATTGCCTAATCGCCATAGGCGTTGCGTCTCCGGAGTGCTTGATCAACTGGACTTCCGCGTCAGAACGGAGCGGAATGCGGAAGTGGAACGGAAGTCTGCCATCCCAAGGTAAGACCTCCAAGATTACAGGAGTGGAGCGGAGTTGTGGAATCCGCCATCCCGAAGAGATCCGAGATGTACCTTGAATGATCAATGTCTGTGTTAGCCGAGCGATCGCGTGTAACGCGGATCCTGAGATATGACGCGATCTCGCCTAGATCTGTCAACTCGTAGCGTATAGACAAGGATGTATATGTGCCCGTAGATGTGAGCGCTGCCTGTAGATGTGAGCGTCGAGACCGCGAGGGTCACCTAAGATAATGATGTCATCGGCAGAGAGGATGTGAACTGATAAGGAAATGGCAATGGATCCCCCTGCGTCTTTGGCGATGACATATGTCCGCATGAGCATGCGTGAGCGCGAAGCCAAGATAAGTGCCCGCATGGGAATGCGTGTGCGTGAAACTGATGCCCGCATGAGAATGTGTGCGCATGAACGTGAAGCCCGCATGAGAATGCGTGCGTGCTAAGTCGATGCCCGCATGAGAATGCGTGCATGTAAACATGAGTCACTAAGGACTCCATGAGAATGTAAGTCCCATGTACGATAGGCCTGTGTAAGACCAAAGAAGAGCTTTCTTGTCCGTCCGGTGTGATGAAGCCTTGCGGTTGCTCCAATAAAACTAAATCTTGTCACCCAGTGAGCCAAATAGGAACGTCGACAAGACGTCTGTTGATTTCCCAATGTGTTCGTGCGGCCAACGCTGAACAAGAGTCGCTAAGACTCGGACCTGGCTACTGGTGAGAAGGTTTCATCAATGTCAATGCCTTGTAAATTGGGTGAACCCCTGTGCAATTGAAACACGTGCGAAATCTCCAAGATTTGCGTGCTGCACACCCATTCCGATAAGATCTATAAGATCAATTGATCCCAGGTACCAATTTTCGCAAGCGTGCCGATCACATAATTGACACGCGACTTGCCACTCATCAGCAGAATCCGATTTAAGTGCCTTCCCGATATGTAGCCTAGTGATCGCTTCCGCGTAGCCGAGCCGTATGTGATAAGCGCCCTCTCAGATCTGTGTATGCAGTCCCTCCGAGACATTTGGAACGCGGATGCGAATAAGACCGAGTTGAGAGTGGACGCAGTGGACCAATGAATTGTCCCAATAATGCTAAGTGATGATGGCATAAACGGTGTGGCGGAGTGTGTGGAACTGGCTGTATAGGTGGGGTAAGGTCGAGTGAGTGTGGTGTGAGGGAATCTAATGGGGTTTCCGGAGGCGTGGAACGAAGTGCCGACGATCCGGTTCATGTGAAGGTAAGGCAGAGAATGTCACCGGTCCTGTAGGGACCAAGAGTTGTGCAGGCGGAGCAGTGTCTGTAACATGTCCCCTGGCTATGCAGTATGCGCTTGTCGCGCGATAAGATTATGACTGGTCAGGCGTGTAGGACATACGCCCTACATCTAAAGAAGGCGGAATTGTGAGATGACCGGAGTCAGTCCGTCCGTTCACAGTGTATGAAGTGTGTGTGCACAGAGAATGCATGATGGAGTCCGATCATTAGTATGGACGGCAGCGTTAGTATTATGCTCCAGAACCCGAGGCTAAGACCAGCACCGTGCAACTTTGAGCACGTGTTGTCTTCAAGGGTCCAATTCCATCTATCCGGCACTCCATTCTCCTGTGGTGAATCTAGCATTGTTAATCTATGTTTGATCCCTCCATGAACTGATAAGTATGTGAGCGCGCGTTGCCTCAATAGCTAGTGCCTCGAATTGATCTCGCGTGCAGCAGATCGGCTAAGGTGCTGTAGATAATCTGTAGCCGAGGATCCAATCGCTAAGGGGCAACCGAAAAAAGAAGACGCGTTCGCTAGCTGAGCTTGCTAGCCAAGTGCATACCCCGGACAAGATAACTGATCGCGATCCGTAAAGCCAAGCAAGATCCGAGTATCAGAATCACTGTGATAGATTAACGCATGGTGGAAACATATGTCCCATGCGCTGATGCTGGATGTGGAATGATAGGACACTTCTTTGCGCATGTAGAGCTGGAGTTATGAAGTTAATACACAATAGATTGTTCTCCAGCCAGCTGTGCACGATCTTCCGATCTTTGATGTGTAAGTTTGAACACCCCTCTTGAGTGTAAGTGATGCATCCCCCATTCCGAAGTAGCACGCACACTGTGTAGTCGCATGCATCGGCCTTCGGTACATGTAGAATGTCTATGAGGGTTAATAAGGATATCTCCAAGGCCTTCCGGCCAGCAGGATGGATGCAGATCCCGTCCCAATCTGTCTGATGACTGTATAACCTCCCAGAGTAATAGATCTGGAGGCCGGAGCGCAAATAATGAAGTCGGGGGTCCAGAACGGACTAATATGATGAGGAGCTCCATAGTCGATCAAGATCTAGCCGCCGCGTAAAGGGAAACCCAGAATCTCATATTCATCGGACGTCCGATACCTTGGTGATAGGAGCAGTATTGCCCACTATGTACGCGCTGACGTTCCTGTCAGTGCCTGTCACTTTTGTATTCGTTGCCTTCTCCTTCTGGTATTCCAGACTGCGTGCCCAAGTTGATTGCAATAGCAGCATTGTATTTCGGACGTAGTGTTGTGTGTCTTTACCGGAATGACTGTATTTTGTGAGGCGGAGAGGCCAGCCCGACGACCATCTTCATTACTGATCTGTACTGGATCATGTGTGGAAAGGTCCATCGGAGCGCCGGAGGCTAGAATTTGTCGACACGACAGCCGAGTAAGCGTCGGGATAACGTTTAGATAAGAATAGAGATGAAATGGAGATTCGATATGAATAAATGGTTATATTGGAGAGTGATCCATGCATCGTTTGATGTTTGCAATTGCGGGAACGTCTGATGTGTGTCGCCTAACGTCTAGGAATGTGCGTGTAAGGGATGCCCATGTGTAGAATGCTTGACATTGATCTGACGCCGCCGTATGCGCGTTTGAGTTCCTCCCACTTGAGCTTGCAAGTATACAATTTGATGTCATTTTTGTTACTGCCAATGTGACCTTCTGAATGTATATTTCAAGAGCGCGTGCATCTAAAAGTGTTCTCCCTCAGTGTCCTAAGAAGTATTGCTGGAGGGGCTATCATCTGTAACTGTAATGCGACGTGCGATAATTATTCAGGATGTGGGGTAATGGCCAGTAAGCGAGATGACCAAGCGAGTGATCGAGATCGAGGAGGGAACGTAAACATTAGGCGAGGGTGCCGTGAGTAAACTTTAGGTAATTGCAAATTGCCAACCCGGGTTAACGGAGCAGTTGTTGCCGGATTATTGAAGATCAAATCAGTACCCCTGACGCGTGATAGATAATGCGCACGTCAATCCTTCGGCTCCAGGGACCAAGGGAGTAGGGTGTCATCTGATAACAGAGGCTTGTGAAGAGGGAAAAATGATAAGCTTGTGTGTGAATCTTCGACTTTGGAATTTAGACACGGTCAGGGCCCATAACCTGTTGAAGCAGATGGGCGCAGGTTATGATAAGAGCGATAAGATCCTTAAGATCTATCAAAAGATATTTCAGTATTGTGTAAGACAAGACTATAATTCAGTAATACCTATCAAAAGATATCTACAACGCGTGATTAGATGCGATAGATAAGATAGGAAACAGTAAGTACTCACTTCAGTATTGTGTAAGACAAGACTGAAGTGATCTATCGAAATACGACACTCTTAAGTACTCCAGAGCATCTCTAAGTACACTGCAGGTAGCTACCATCAATAAGAAACAAAGATCATACAAGGATCAGTCGTTAGTAGCTACCGATTGTCATCAATTAACTTATCATTGTAAGTAATGCAGATCTCAGCATATGAGCTGAGCCAGTGATGCCCGGTCCGTGTAACCAACGCGTCAACGCGTCTGAGCTGTGATTACATCACAACATCCCAGGGTAGTGGTAACACACCAAATCAATGATAATCTCAACATTCCCCAATTTGGCTGGTGTGCTCTGGGCATAAAACCCATCCATAAGAAGAAAGGGGTCCACTTGGTTGTCTCTGAAATGTTAGAGTTCATTGTGTATTGCACCAGAGGCAGCCAGTCCACCCAGTCATCTTGTTGGTGGTTGCAAAAGATCCTGAGTGATGTTTCCATCATCTGATTTGTCCTTTCTGATTGTCCATCTGTCTGGGGATGGTAGGCTGTGCTGATATTCTGTTTGATATGCAGCTGGTTGCAAAGTTCCCTAATAAACTTGGAACTTATTAGTTTGTTGCAATCAGATATGATCTTGCTTGGTACTCCCACAAAGGGGAATATCCTGTCCTTGTAGAGCTGTACTAGCTCTTCTGCATCCATCTCTTCCTTGCAAGGAAGCAAGATGATGCCTTTAGTACAATCATGGTCAGTGACAGTCAATATACTGTCATATCCTTTCAAGTTTGGCAATTTGACCACAAAGACCATGCTGACAGTCAAGAAGGGAGTAGCCCCTTCTTCTGGTGGTATGGGATACAGGGGAGGTTGACTTGTATGAGTGTTTGACTTGTTACTTTGGCACACTGCACATCCTTCCACATATTGATTGACAAAATGCCTCATGGTGGGCCACCAGTAGTATCACATCATTCCCAGTAATGTTTTAGCTTTCCCTGGGTGTCCTGCTGTGGGACTGTCATGATACTGTTCCAGTAATGTCCTGTGGGTCCCTTTATCACCTGTAACCACCAAGGCTTTGTTCTTCCACCATAAGCTATGTCACTTCTCCAGTTGGTGTCTCTGTATCCAATCAAGTAACTTTAATCGGTGTCTTTCATCCCCTTGTTGGTTGTTTATCCATTCTTCTAATGCAGTAGCATGCATTACTCAAATAAAAAGGTGGTCAGGCAGCGTGACCACTTCTTCTTTATCCCCTTGTCCATCATCAAGGTCAGGTCTCCTGGACAGGGTGTCTGCTTTATTCCTTGCCCCCTGCCTGGTGTTTCAGCTTCAAGTCAAAGTCAGCCAAGAAGGTAATGTATCTTGCCACTTGACCATTTATATGCTGAGGGTGTCGGTAATGCAACAGGTTTGCATGGTCTGTATAGACCACCACCTTGTGCTTTGCTCCCATGAGCAGGTGTCTCCAGTGCTTCAAGGCTCACACCATGGCTAAGAACTCCTTGTCCCATATGTCATAGTTCTTTTCTGCTTGTTTCAAGGCTGAGAGAAGTATCACATCAGCCTTCTCTTTCCTTGTTCACCCTTCTGGAATAGCACTGCTCCAATAGCATAGTTGGACACATCTACTTCCAATTCAAAGGGTCACTCCTCATCAGGATGGAGCAGGACAGGGTCAGAAGATACTATCTGGATAAGTCATTCCAGAGCATCTTTGCATTCTTGAGTCCATTCAAATGGTACTCCTTTCTTTGTCAAGGTGATAATGGGTTGAGCAATCTGGCTGAAGCCTCGGATAAAAGCCCTATTGTAGCTGAGGACTCCCATGACTTGGTGTACTTTGTGTGCATCCTTGATTTCCCTAGGCCAGTCCGTGATTCCTTGGACCTTGGAGGCCTCAATCTTCATTTTTCCTTTGTCTATGTCCCAACCCAGCATGGTTAGTTTCTGCACCATGAACTGGCACTTCTTGGGTTTCAGGAAGTATGACTTCTTCTGCATCAGCATGAGTTGCTTGCTGATACATTGCTTGTGGATTTCTAGCTGTTCGGGACTGTCACCTGTGGAAATTCCAAAGTCATCCAGATAGTTGACAGTGTATTCTGCCCACTGGTCCAGCCAGTCACCAAAGTCTTGTCTCATCAGCCTAGTAAAGAAGGCTGGCACGTTCTTGAGCCCAAAGTACATGACATTGGGCAGGTATGTTCCATATGGTGTCTTGAAGGCTGCTTTCCAGCGATCTCCTTCTGCCAATCATATGTTATTGTATCTCCATCATATATTGAACTTGGAGAACACCTTCTTTCCTTGAAGTCTTTCCACCTCTTGTTCCAGATGTGGTAAAGGTTCATTGTCTCATCTGGTCCACTGATTTAGTTGTCGATAGTCCACAATGATTCTTTTCTCCTTGCTGTCCTTCTGCCAATGAAGAACACTGGAGATGTGTAGCCAGATGGACCTGGAGTGATGTATTGCTTTTCTACTTTGTCAGCTAGGAATTTCTTGAGGTATTCTCGTTCATCTCATGTCAGGGGGTACACTTTGCATTTAGCTCCTTTAGTGCATCAGGTAACAGCTCTATCTGCATATCTGGTTCCCTTGGTGGTGGGAACCTCTGGGATTTCTCTTCTAAGAAGACATCTGCAAAGTGGTGAAATCACTTTAGAACATTGGCAAGGGGGTCCTCTCCTTCCTGTGGTTCAATCAACTGCTGGGCCCATCTCTGAGTGATAGTCATCTTCTGTAGGTAAATGGCTTCCCCTTTCTTCAATTGTTGACTTTCATCTCTTGCTCACTTTTGGATATTTGCAACATAGAGATCCAGGTACTTGTATTGAGCAGTCCCAATTTGTACTGCTCCTTCCATCAGTTGTCCTTTCTTCCAGTTGATGGTGGGGTCAAATTCATATAGGAAGGGATATCCCAGGATGACCTGATCTGTCCTAAATCTGTGAGATAGAACTTTTGCAAGCTCTCCTTCTCCTTGTATCGGATGTGAAGCCAGCAGTAATGGGTGAGTTCCCCTTGCTTATTCTGGGTTCTGTCAACATTTTGTACTACCATGGGTTCATGTAGTTCTTGTTTCCCAATCTTCAGCCTTTTCCAAGCTGCATGATCGATGAAGTTCTCAGTTGCTCCACTGTCTAGTAGAGCATATTCCTCAGCCATTGTGTGTGCAGTGATGAAAGTGAATGGGATATTCATAGCATTCAGTCTTCTAATGTACACTTGCAACACACTATTCTCCCTAAGCCAGGCCATTGACTTAGGTGTTCCTAAAAACCCTGTTCCATCAGTTCTTCCAATAAGTCCTCCTTCTGTTTGGTGGACATCTTCTTTATGGACACAGAGAAGGAGCTCTTGTTGTAGGTAGGAGGGGGAGATGTGGATCATCCAGAGACAGTGCTTTCATTTCCACTGTCCCCTGAGTTGTCCCCCTTCTCTGTTTCCAGAGCTCAAGCCTTTCCTTTGTCCCTTGGGTTACTTGATTTCTTCTTGACTCTGTCCTTGTCAGGACAGTTCTGGCTAATATGCCCTGCCTTCTTGCAGATGAAGCATTTCCCTTCTGCTAGCAGTTTCTTCTTCTCCTCTGTCAGAGGAGGACAACACTTGGTCCTTGCTGCATCAGTGGATACTGAGTCCACTTCCATAGCATTGGGGTCTCTTTAGTTTCACCTTTTCCCTGCCTGTAGGGATTTCATGTGATTTTCTCTGGTGGTCAATGATCCACCTCCAGATCCAATATTAGCTTTCATAAGCTGGTCTCTGGCTTATTCTTCCCTGGCAGCATTGATCCATGCTTGTAGATCATTGATGGCAGGTCTGTCTCTGACTGGTCAATTGTAAATTTGTTGCACCAGCCAGGTGATCAGTCCAGCTTTATAGGCTTCAACTGCTCCTGGTGAATTCTGATCCCATCATGCTTTACTGTTACACCATTTTCCTTTTACATTTACTTCTTACCTTTGCTATGGACTGCTTGCTTTCATACGTCCCTTTACTTACTGGTCTCGTGATCTCTTACGTCTTGTGATCCCTTCTGTGCTATCATGTGATCCACACACGTCCAGGTAACACTGGATTGCTGTTACTTTCCCTTTGTTTGGTTCTCTTTCCATTTATATTCACTTCTTAGTTTCAACTGTGCAATGCTGTGCACCTACTGTGCAGCACAGTTACTTGGTTCTGACTCATTCGTGGCCTCATTCCTATGACTCCTACTTATTATGACTCCTACTATACTAGTAGCACAGTCAAAGCGCAGCTATTGCTGCGCTTCTCCTGTATATATAAGCTCAGTACTTTGTGACCAAAGCCCTAAGCTTGGTCTCTTGTAGAATCCAACCTACTCTTGTCCAAACATATTCGCCTGCAACCCACTTCACTCTCACAAACTTAACCCACAACCACCTCTCCATTTCATCAACTCTCAACACACCATCCACCATCTACTCTTCGCCTTTCCCTTCCTTCCCTAAGAGTCTCTCTTCACTCTCCTGAGAAGAGCTCTCCTCTTTTAAGACCTACCTTCCTCTACTCTCTCTGCGTTGTTCAAGGTCCCGACGGACTTGAACGCATATAGCTAGTGGAACCAGCCCTAGTCTATCCCATTACAAACTTACCCTAGCTTCTCAATGGACTGAGTCGTACTAGGAAGGGTCTATTGGCCATAACCTGTTTAGCATAAAACACTTCGACCGCTGCAGGGATCCTTACTCATTATACACAGGAACCAGCCCGTTTCTTGAATACCTCTCTATCATCGACTTGCTTTCTGCTTGTGAACTGACACGGTTAGTTACTGTGACATTTACAGAGAAGAACAAGGAATTGC
>JAGFNK010000566.1:0-33364 GCA_025769875.1 Russula earlei | reverse complement strand
CTGTTAGCATAAAACACTTCGACTGCTGCAGGGATCCTTACTCTTATACACGGGAACCAGCCTGTTTCTTGAACACCTCTCTATCACTGACTTGTCTTTACGCTTGTGAACTGACATGGGTAGTTACTGTGACAGACACTGAGATTGCTACTAAGGAAGCACTTAATGCTTCTGGCACCAAGATTGTTTACACAGAAGCAACTATTGCTTCTATGAGCTGCCTTTGCTTCTATAGCACCAACCAGTACTACAGCAGCACAAACCTTATCCCTGAGGGCTATATAAAGCCCCCAGTTTGTAGCAGTTGAGCCTTAAGCTCGACTTAGTTTGCCAATCCCAAACAGTTGACTCCTACCCTGTCTGCAGAGCCCCTCTCATCTTGTTGCCATACTCCAGAAGGATCTAACACTCCTTCCCCTCCACAAGTATTGCTTGCTTGACTCAAGCATATCTGCATTGGTAGGATGTGTTCATAGATGCAACCATTGATCTTATTTAAGGCACTTTGGAGCCTTAACATGACAGCACAAAGCATCAGTGTTGCTAAGGGAAAGTGCCACTGGGTTCACAATGATCCATATGCTGGGAGCAAATGGTTGGGCAAGCGCACCAAGCCTGATGCAACATCTGCCACTGCAAATGCATGCACACATGCCCTTGGGGGACTGTCATCTCAAACCCCCCTCCCTTGGAACTCCCTCCCTCAGATGCTGCCACCTCCATTGCCCCAGGTCCCTTCAGACTCACACCACCACCTATTCTAGTGGCCTCATCTTCTGCTGATCCTTACAATAGAAAATCATTATTTGTATTGTGATTTATTTGCCAGATACATAATAAATAAGTGATTAAAATAAGTGATTAAGAAAATACTTTGGTGCCATTTACACATGTGATTGAAGCCCTGATTCTCTTGCCAACCTGTAAGGTATGTGATCTGGCTGAGCATGGAATCACATGACTTGTACTTGCCCCCATGTGTTGGACTCACTGTTGAACAATCCAGTTCAAGGGCAAGGGATAAGCTCAAAGATAAGTCGATAAATGTCCAAGACGGTGTGGGCAAGAAGTAGAGTCCAAAGCAGTACCAAATACCAAAGAGGTATGGTTACTGGTAGAGTCGAGCAAGTACGCAGGGAAGAGGCCAGAGTGGTCACAAGAGGATGGTCCTTAAAGGAGTATCCCAGGGATAGAGAGTGCCATAAACAAATGGACAGTCTGAAGACTGTCCACATGTTCACTGCTTTAGTACACGTGCAAAGCACCTGATCCATTTGCTGTTAGTTAGTTTAGGGCCAGTCATTTGAGGACTTGTAGTTTGCTTCAGAGAATAGAGTTGCCTATAAGGCCCCTTATATAGTTCCATTAGGGTCCTTAGAGTCAACCCTAATACTTCTATTAAGGTCCTTAGTATTGCTTTATAGTTCGTTCTATGGTTATTAGAGTTAGTCTAATAATGTGTTGTAGGGTCTTTAGTATTGTGTTAGTGCCTATTGTATGTTGAAGCAGATGAGCGCAGGTTATGATAACAATGATAAGATCCTTAAGATCTATCAAAAGATATTTCAGTATTGTGTAAGACAAGACTATAATTCAGTAATACCTATCAAAAGATATCTACAACGTGTGATTAGATGCAAGAGATAAGATAGGAAACAGTAAGTAATCACTTCAGTATTGTGTAAGACAAGACTGAAGTGATCTATTGAAATACGACACTCTTAAGTACTCCAGAGCGTCTCTAAGTACACTGCAAGTAGCTACCATCAATAAGAAACAAAGATCATACAAGGATCAGTTGTTAGTAGCTACCGATTGTCATCAATTATTGCTGTTTTCAGCGCACTTGGCAGAGCTTGAATTCCACCCAAATTGGCGCAGAAACCCCCTCAAACATGTGGGATGAATATCTCCCTCAAAACAGCTTCAATTCATATGAAAAATTATTGTCCCTGAATTGCCTGAATGAGGGCTAGGCAGCCCCATTGTTTTCATGAGATTTGAGTGAGAATTGGTGGAGCTGGACTCAAGCCACCTCCACATTTGTATTAGATGAATTACAACTCAAAATCATGGTCTATATCTATTATCCCTCATGTTGTACCCATGGGCTGTCTTGAGGCAGCCCCATAGTGTTTTTTGACTCAAGTGTTGTGGTGTGTGCAACATTGTTTTCAGTGTGATCGGAGTGATGGCCAGCCACTCATCGCCCCTCTTACCTCTCCATTCTGACCATACACATACCCTGCACCCATGCCCGCTCCAGTCTCCATCCCTACATCGTGCCATGCACCATCGCCTCTGCCTCACCTGCCTTGCCCATCATCCCTGCGGTTCCCACCTCATCCACCATTCCTGTCACCTTGTTCATTGCCGCCATCATTGACTCGCCCAGCCATCATCGCCTCGGCTCCACCTGCCCTCGCCATCCCAGCATCACCCGCATTCACCATCGTCGACACCTCGTCTGTCCCCACCGCCATAGCCTCAGCCGTGACATCGCCTATCGCCACTGTCCCCATCTTAGCCCCAACTAGCTCCCGCGCCCTCAGTGTCGCCTGCTATGGCCACTGTCTCAGCTCCATGCACAACCACCATCTCAACCTCGGCCCACCGACGTTTTAGCGCCGCCTGCCACTTCAGCCCTCGCAGCCTCGTCTGCCACCCCCACCTTTGTCTCATCCGCTCCCGCGCCCTCAGTCATCTTATCGCCCTCAGTCCTCGTCCGTCGCCTTGTCCATCGCCACAGTAGCCTCAGTCATGCTAGCCACCAACTTCGCATCAGTCTCCATCTTAGCCTCGCCCATACTCATCAGTTCAGCCCAGTCCGTCATAGCACCAGCATCGCCAGCCACCACCGTCTCCACCCTGCCCTCAGCCTCAGCCTTCTCAGTCTCAGCTGCCGCCACCGCGCCCCTAGTTTTTGCCAGCCGTCTCCATCGCCCCAGCTTCAGATCAGTCAACCACCACCACCACACTCTTAGCCTTGCCAGCCGCCTTAGTCTTGTCAGCCGCCACCGTAGCCTCAGCCTCAGCCACCGACGTCTTAGCGCCACACACCACCATCTCCACCACCGTCTCACAAGCCACCGCTGCCACGCCCTTGTCAGCCACAGCCGCCATTGCCCCTGCATTGCCCTCAGTTGTCGCCTCCGCCCCATCCACCTCCACCGTCACACCAGCTTAGTCCACCACCACCTTCTCAGTCTCAGCCTCAGTCTTCTCAGTCTCAGCTGCCACTTTAGTAGTTTCGTGCTGTAAGGAGGATTCTGGCTGGCCACGGAATCACGTGCGGAAACGCGACACAACACAACACTGACAGTGACACCTCCTCCTATCCCTTACCACCCTCCCTCTAGTTCCAGGCTGTCCACCGACTGCACACCACAAGCCACCTCGCATGCGACATCAAGACCTCGATCGCATTGCCCAGCCCTCGCCACCGACCACACGTGCACGCCACACCTCCACACACTAGACGTGTTCGCGTCCCAAGTCTTTCATCAAGGCCTCGACCGCCTCACCCAGCCTCAATTCTCTTTCATGCCTATCTCCCTTTCATGCCTTTCATCCTTAGTACTTCTCTCCTGTATATAAAACACCTAGCTACTCTGTAGTAGAAAAAGTGGAGAATAAGACCCCTCCTTGCAACCCACTCTTCTCTGCCTGCGAAAAAAAAACAAGAAGCATCACCAGTCATGCGGACCACTTGCTCTACTCCCTCCCCCCTCTCCTCTCTGTTTCTTTGGACCGGTCAGCCTTACGATCTCACTCGCGCGTCCCCTGGACTCGCTACAGCGTGACACCAGCACCGCCGCACCGTCACAACCCCTCGCCACCAGCACCACCCCAGAAGACCAAGAAGGCCTCAGCCACAAACTTAGCAATGACACACCACAACAGGAGCAGAAGCCGCCACCACACCACCGCCGCCACCGCAGGAGAAGCAGTTGCCGATGCCAACAGCACACTGCACACCGCCTCCCACATCACCTCCCCATCCATTCGTGCACTCTCACCCACGTCTGCTGCCGACACCTGCAGTGGAGACGACCCTGCCACCACCGCCGCAAGACGACAGATCCCACCCCTGCGCAAGCCGCCCCACGCATCCTCTTTCTCAAGTCCTCACCACCTACGTCTCTATCTACAAACTCACACTCACCGCCTATGCCTTTGCTCCTCGTCCATGCCTGCTGCCACCACCTGCAATGGAGACGACCACACCGCCACTGCCACAGGACAACACCACCACCACGCAGCCGCCATCTCGTCACCGCCACCCTCGTCTCCATCGCCTCCGTTTCCCATTGCCCTCACCTCTTCTGTCATCGCCATCGCCGATCAGCCGCCTTTGGGTCTTCCGCAGCACAAGCAGCCACAACCACCACCTCAATTCAGACGTGAAAGGCTCAAAACACTTGCATTCAGACATTTGACCAAGGACGGTCAAAGTTTCAAGCCCCCTGGGAGGTGTAAGGAAGATTATGGCTGGCCTCGAAATCACATGTGAAAACGCGACACGACATGACATGAGACTGACACCTCAGCTCCCTTTCATCCCTTGCCACCTCCCTCTCATTCCAGGCAGTCCACCGACCGCACACCACAAGCCATCTTGCGTGCAACATCAAGACCTCGATCGCATCGCCCAGCCCTCAGCCACTGACCACGCGCGCATGCACGCCTCAGCACACTAGATGCATTCGTGTCTCAAGCCTTTCATGACCGCCTCAACCATCTCAACCAGTCTTGATTCACTTTCATGCCATTCATCTCTAGTACCTCTCTCCTGTATATAAAAACACCCTAGCTACTCTGTAGTAGAAAGAGTTCAGAATAGGACCCCTCTTTGCAACCCACTCCTCTCTGTCTGTGAAAAACAAGAAGGATGGTCAGAATCGAGAGGCGAGAGGGGTGATGAGTGGCTGGCTGCGACTCCAATCGCACTGGAAACAACGTTGCACACCACAACACTTGAGTCAAAAACACTATGGGGCTGCCTCAAGACAGCCCATGGGTACAACATGAGGGAAAAATAATAGATATAGACCATGATTTTGAGTTGTAATTCATCTAATACACATGTGGAGGTGGCTTGAGTCCAGCTCCACCAATTCTCACTCAAATCTCATGAAAACAATGGGGCTGCCTAGCCCTCATTCAGGCAATTCAGGGACAATAATTTTCATATGAATTGAAGCTGTTTTGAGGGAGATATTCATCCCGCATGTTTGAGGGGGTTTCTGCACCGATTTGGATGGAATTCAAGCTCTGCCAAGTGCGCTGAAAATGGCAATAACTTATCATTGTAAGTAACACAGATCTCAGCATATGAGCTGAGCCAGTCTGCATGATCTGACACGTCATGCGCCTGAGCTAAACCGGTGATGCCCGGTCTGTGTAACTGACGCATGAATGCGTCTGAGCTGTGATTACATCACAACATCCCAGGGTAGTGGAAACATACCAAATCACCCAAATCAATGAAACATTGTAGAGCACTTAGAGTCATACTAAAGGGTCCTTAGGGAGGCTATAATACTGTCCTTTATTGTTAACAGGGTTGCCATTAAGTGTGGCTTGCTGTATGTCGATTGTGCCAAGAATTGCTCACACGACAATGTGTGCGCAATATTGTGGACACCTCTACTCACCCCTTTTGTCCGTGTGAACAGGGTGACACCATAGAGGCTGGGTTTCCTCTCATAAGGAAGGGTCCTTCAAGGGCCCTCTCTGGGAAATAGTTCATGACACCATGCATGCGCAATGCATCATATTTCAGCTATCCCTTATGCACTCCTTCTTTCATCATAATTTGATCTCTCTTGGTCTAGATTTCCTTTCATCATGTCTCATGCCTCTTGCCTGTATATAAACTGTCCTCCTACCCTCAGCAATAGAAGATTCTCTTTTGTGCCACTCACATCAGTTTGCCTGCAAAAGCCAAGAAGCCAAACAACTGCAAGTGAGGTGCTTGCTCCCCTCTGTTCTTCTCTGTCCATATCTGCCCTCAGATCAAGCCCACTGAACTCCATGTGCCCTTACCTGGCATGCTGCAAATGTAGAATTATAGCTCAGTCTTGTGTGTAAAAGACTGTATTGGGTTAGTTAGCTAACCTGTATAATTATTGCTATGTACAGTATTAGCTTTAAAGGAAGCTATAAAGGAATGTACTACTGACCTCAGTCTTGTGTGTAAAAGACTGAGGGAAAACAAATGATAACTAAATTCAAATTATTTACATGTATGGTCCAGATTGTCCATTCGTGCGGCACTTAGTGGCTGCACTTCCAACATGCCCCCTCAGCCTGAGCGGTGTGCGTTTACCCCCATCTCCATCGTGAAACCTTTGTGCTTCTCACAGCTGGAACCCCTTTTTCAATACATCAGCTGCTTCCTCTTCTGATGGAGTGTATGTGAGATTGATGCAAGTTGGCTCTCTTCTGCAAGAAGTGGTGTTGCACCTCAGTGCATTTGGTGCAGTCATGGAACTTAGGGTTCCTGCCAGATGGCAATGGTTGACTGGTTGTCAATGTGAGGGGTTGTGAGGAGATGGGTATCTTGACCCAATCCAGTGAGTGGTTGCCTCAGCCTGGTGGCTTCCTCAGCAGCGCATGCACCCATGGTGTGCTCTGCCTCAGTGATCAAGGGTGCAACTGGGGCTTGCTCCTTTTGGCTCCAGCTTGCAGTTCCACTTGTTAACATGAAGTTGAAGTCCAAAGCTGGTCCAGTCAGGGTCAACATATCCAACCAGAATTGGCTGGGTGCTGGGGTCACACTGGAAGGTCAGGCGGTGATCGCTCATACCTCAGGCATACTGGGTCAAGTGTTTGAGTGTGCATTGGTGGTCATTCCCTGGGCACACTTTCAAGAAGGTCTCATCTGTCAGTTCTCCGTTTAGGCAGGTGGACTTGTTGTTCATCTGATGGACTGCTAGACTCCTTTCTGCAGCAAGGGCCAGGGTGCAAGGGAGTGCCTGTATTCTGGCAGCACAATTTTGTCAGGGTTGTTGTCCTTAACTTAGGTGAGTCCCTGTGTGATGACGTGGGCCTTGCATTTTTGGTTTTTGTGGTTTGACCCACCCTTTATTAGGAAGGTCTCTTCACTTCCCCACTGCATCTCTGTTCTGTGGGCATGGCATGCTTTTGAGAATGCCCATGTTTTCAGACACGCATTTCTCTTTGTTGCATGCCTTTGCCCATTCGGCAGAATCTGTGTGGGTTGTTGCCTCAGCATAGGACTTGTAGTTAATGGCTAAATTTTTGTGTGCCCGCATTTCCCTGCTTGGTACATTCCATTCAGTGCTCATGCTGTTACAGTGTTGCAGCTGTAAGAGCGTTAGCTCAAGGTTCAGTGGGGGCCAAGTCCCTGTGACTTGGTTCAAGGGTTCAATGGGGGCCGGCTCAAAGAGACCAGATCAAAGGTTTAGCGTCTCAAGGCTGAGTCAGACAATGACTCAGTCTGCAGACAGAGTCAATCTCCTGGTTTCACAGAAGAGGAGGACAATGAGAGAGAGGCAGAGGAGGAAGAGGAACACAAGGGTTCCTTGAGGTGTGCTCAGGTCAAGCAGAGTATAGGCCAGCACAAGCGAGTTGTGATTGAGAGAGAGTACAGGGCAAGGGGTGCAACAGGAAATGGGACAAAGCTAAGCTTGGGGCATTCCCCAGCTTTTACAGGCACTTAAATACTGTATGTAGTGAGGCTGTACAGTACTATAAGCGGAACAATAGATAAAAGTGGGCCAATAGCAGAAAGGGATCAACCATAGGTGAAACAATGGATGAAACACAGTGGATGAAACAATAAGGGACCATCAGCATCAAGGGATGAAATGGTAACTGAGGGGGTGAGGGCAATGGAGGAGAACAATAGTAAAAGTAAACAATAACAACAGAATGTAGAGATGAACCAATAAGGGGGTAATTCACAACACATGCAGAATGGGGGAATGGCAAGCATCCTTGTCGCAGACAGGTGTGTGAGTGGCACATTTTGGGTGCATTTTAGGTTGTGAGGAAGCTTGGTCCTCAGGTGCATTGTTATCACATTGCAGCTGTGTGTCTTGCAGTTTGGCATGCGATGCCTTTTCCACTTCTCCTTCATTGAATTCCTCCGCATCATCACCTTGATCAGGTGTGAGCGCACATGTGGTGTGCTTTGGTTGTCCTGTGGTGGATTGCACAGGTGAGTTTTCCACTTTGTGGACTGTTGGTTGTGCTGATTTTGTTTCAGACTTGACAGGCAGAGCATTTTCTGCTCTGCCACCTTGCAGTTCGGCGCACAGCACCTGCTCCGTGTTGCCCACCTGTTTCAGGCTGAGCGGGCAAGAGCTTGTGTGCTCTGACACCTTGCAGTTTCACATGTGGCAGCTGTTCTGCCTTGTCCACCAGTTCCACCTCCCCCTCAAATTGATTACCATTTCCCAATTTTTGGCTCTATCAGCTGTTCCATCATATTCAAGGATTACACATTTGATGTGTGACATGGGGCCCTCTTCTTTGGATATGATGGTGCAGGGTGTGATGGTGCTAGGGGTGGGGCAATGGGCAGGCTTGGCTGCATGTTGTGTGTGGTTTGCATGGCCCAGGAACACACACACCAGCAACCATCAGGTTGTCTGGGTGATTGTCTTCTCTGGGGTGTGCACAGACATGTGCATTCTGAGGACATGCAGCCAAGAGGGGTTGGGAGTTGTCCCACTCCTGACCTCTTTGGACATAATGTCATCCAAGGTGCACATGGGTAGGCTCACATCTGCATGTGCCACCTGGACCCTATCAAGAGGTGTCTGGGTCGCGTGTTCTGTGACATTGGTGGGTTTGCCCCCTTCATGTAATCAGAGGGTCTTCAGGCATTGGCCCATTTTGAGTTTGATGCGCATGTGTTAAGATCGGAATGATCTTATCGCTGACTCTTAGTGAAAGAGTTGCTTGATATAGTTCAAGCACTAGACTTCGATCCCTTTGATATTATCTCAGGAAGAATAGGTGTAAGAGAAGAGAGGGGCCTCTTTCACTTAGAGTTCTTCAATAGACTGTATTTGACAAGATGATTGTTTCTTGTTTGAGAGAGTTACTATTTTCCATATACCTATACTATGAGATCCCTACGCATAGTAATCACAGTCATATCCCAATGACATACACTTCCTAGGTATCCAGTATCCCAACTTAACAAGAACCGCTGTACTCTGCAGGACTTGAACCTCCTACAGTACCCACCTCCCCACTGACCGTACAGCCATGCCAATGAGTCACTTAAGACGCTTAGTATGAGTAAGCAGAGATGGGTCACCAGAGCATAGGTAAGCAGATGAGAACAAGGAGACGCAAGAATCCTAACAGCATGGCGGATGGCTCAGGGTGCTGGGGTGCTTTCAACTTGCGCTTTAGCCTGCTGGCATGTTTCTTCCACAGCTTATCATCTGTCCAGGTTGCAACCTGTTCAGAGCATGTATCTGAGGAGGCCTGGAAGATCATTGTGCATGCAGTAAGCACAGCTTCAGTTTTGTGGCTGCATTCTGTGAGGGATGGGTCTGGTGTTGCTATGTGTGCCAACTCAAGTGTTGGCATTTCAATGGCCATAATGTATAAGCTTCCATGTAATTGTCCCTCACATACAAGTTGGGTTTTGTTGTATATCCCACATGTCTGCCCCTGGAAGCACACTTCTGCCCCACATTGAGCAAAGTGGGTGACCGATAAGAGGTTCCCTTTGAGGTCTGGGAGATACAGGACATCATGGAGTATCACAGTACTCCACATGCCACATGCACACATTCAGACTTGCACTTGTCTGGCTCTGGTAGCGAGGATTGTGCTATCATTGCCTAAGGTGACTTAAATGGGCAATGCAAGTGGGGTGAACTGAGTGAACCAATTGTGATGGGATGTCATGATGCATGAGGCTCCGAAGTCAATGAGCCAGCCATCTTTGAGATTGGCAGCTTGGAGTTGCTCCTGAGTTGTGGCCATGCAGATTGGCTCATCTTTGACTGCCAGATGTAATGAGATGCTGTTATCAGATGTGGGGATGAATGCAATGGTGGCACTGGCTGGTAGCTGAGCTGCAGGCATCACTACAATGTATGTGCTTGTGCCAGTCCCAGTGGGTGTGGGCATCGCTGCATTGTGCACACTCATGCCAGTCATAGCAGGCATGGGCGCCACTGTGTTGTGCACAATCATGCCAGCCCTAGCTGCTGCTGCTTTGTCCTCCAGTTTTCCATGAATTTTCCAGCATTTGTGTGTAATGTGCCCCCTGCATCTGCAGTAAGTGCACTTCAGTGTGCGTTTCTTGTTCTGCACCTCCCAGTCCTTTCCCATTTGGGCTGCCTTTGCAAGTTGAGGTGTTGCTGTGTCATTGGTTGATTGGATCCAATGCTCCTCATAGAGGATGCAGTCCATGACATGCTTGGCTGTTAGATGGCTGGGCAGCATTGAGTGGAGGGTGTGTTATGGCATTGTGGCCATTGGAGCATTAGCTCAGGGTTCAGTGGGGCCAAGTCCCTGTGACTTGGTTCTAGGGTTCAGTGGGGCTGGCTCAAAGAGACCGGATCAAAGGTTTAGTGTCTCAAGATTGAGTCAGACAATGACTCAGTCCGCAGACAGAGTCGATCTTCTGGTTTCACAGAAGAGGAGGACGATGAGAGAGAGGCAGAGGAGGAAGAGGGACACAAGGGTTCCTTGAGGTGTGCTCAGATCAAGCAGGATGTAAGCCAGCACAAGCAAGTTGTGAGAGTATACAGGGCAAGGGATGCAACAGGAAATGGGACAAAGCTAAGCTTGGGGCATTCCCTAGCTTCTACAGGCACTTAAATACTGTATGTAGCGAGGCTGTACAGTACTATATGTAGAACAATAGATAAAAGGTGAGCCAATAGCAACAGGAGATCAAATGACAAGTGAAACACAAGGAGGTGAAGTGACAGCTGTCAATCAACATCAAGGGATGAAACGGTAACCAAAGGGATGAGGGTGACAGAAGAGAACAAGGTAAAGTGACAGCTGTTATTCAACATCAAGGGATGAAATGGTAACCAAAAGGATGAGGGTGACAGAAGAGAACAATAACAGAAGAGGTTAGTGACGAACCAACAAGGGGGTAAATCATGACAGGGTGGCCTTGAGATTGGCCATCTTGTCTGGTAGCACAAGAATCAGCATCCAAATTAGGACTTTCTCATCTATGGGGTATCTGAGTTTTTCAAGGGCTCAGGTGGGTGTGCAGTTGTTGTATTATTTGGAGGGCCATGGGTTCAGTTTCGGAGAACATGACCCAGTATAGGTCCATCAGTAAATGTGCAATGCATTGCTCACCCTTCCATGAAAAATGTTTTTTGAGTGTGTCCCAAGTGTCTTTGGCTCCAGCAATGCCTAGGGCAGTGTCGAGAGTGTGCCTGTTTAACATGAGTAGAATGTGGGTGTGTGCTTTGTGATCTCTCTGCTCCCAGTCAGCAAAGCCACTTGGGTCAGTGCTGGGGTCTGGTTTTGAGTATGTCCCTTTTATGATTTCCATTAAGCTGTTTACTTTGAATACTGCCTCTATTCTAGCTTTCCATTGTGTGTATCCAATGGTACTGTCTTCAAACAGTGGTATGTCATAGCTGTGTTGGCTGCCCATGTAATGTTTTCCTGCAGCTCCTACAGTGGGAGCATGGCTGCCTCTTGAGGGCGCGATGTTTGCAGTTGCTGTGGGGGCACTCATGGTGTTTCATTACATGATTTGGAAGCCAGTGGGAGTTCATGATGTCAGGGATGACCAGGTCTCATAATCTGTAGAATTATAGCTCAGTCTTGTGTGTAAAAGACTGTATTGGGTTAGTTAGCTAACCTGTAGAATTATAGCTATGTACAGTATTAGCTTTAAAGGAAGCTATAAAGGAATGTACTACTGACCTCAGTCTTGTGTGTGAGACTGAGGGAAAACGAACGATAACTAAATTCGAATTATTTACACGTACGGTCCGGATTGTCCGTTCGCGCGGCACTTAGCGGCAACAGCAAACAGCAAAGACCCAATCGACTTTTATAGTAATTTTTGATCATCTAACCCACCACTAAAAGTACACAACTGCATCTTGCCAGGTACGGTCGGAATTGAATCGGGCGGGGATGTTGTCATGGCCTAAGTCGCAACAGAGGGGACGACCCGGCTGGCGTTGTTCGTTCGTCCGAGAGCGGTTGATATCACACTTACAGACCATGGACGACTAATGATTCTTCTCTCAGCTTGATCGATATTTTCGATTGCATTGGACTGAAATCCAGGGACGCTGCTACATTCTACGGAACGAAGCCGGGACATGTAGCTCCTTGATGGCATAATTGACGTAAAGGAGCGACATGCAGCGCGTCTTCGCGGAAGTGTATTCCGTCTGATTGTATGTCACCTCAAAGTTTTCGGCAAATTGATGGCTCTTGCGGCGGAAGCGAGTCGGAGGTATTCTGCGAGCATATAAAGGGACGCGTGCACACGCTTCCGAGTTTCATCTGACCATCCAACAACCTAGTTCGAGCACCCCGGTCAGCCATGTGCATCCTTCACTTTCTGCCGGTCTCTCCGATTAGTACTTATTCTTCCTGCAGCCATCTTAACGTTTAGTTGAACCTCGACCTTCTCCAGGTTGGTTTTCCACTACCTTCTCCAGTCGTAGCATCCCTAACTCTAACTTTATGTCCGACCCCATATCAGATGTCCGACGTCACCTTCAGGAATAATTCTGGTACCAGTCTCACCTTGATTGTGCCGGATGGTCTGCAGGACATCTTTCCAACCGGGAATGTAAGGACCTATTCGAACTTTGGAAAATATCGTGTCAAGGATGGGCCAGACCCGGTTTTTTCCTTCACATACACTAAAGGTTCTGCCTCTACCGAGCTTACTGGAAATTCTGTCGTAAGGATCATGGCCTTTGCTTGGCAGTCCGTCGATTAAACTCATATCAGGGGGGAAGCGTCACCTTCAACAATCAGTCTGGTTCCCTCCTCAACGTGGTTTTGCCAGAAGGCTCAGAGACTCAACGAAATGGGAGTGTAAAAGTCCACACGGACGTCGGAATGTATAAGGTCTGCGACGCCGGGGGGTACTCAATCCTTTCCTTCAAGTACCATAAGGGTACTGCCACCGTCAACATATATTCCACCGACTCTGTAAGTTGTCATGCTTCCATCCATCAACCTGTCGAGTAAGTCTAATCCATGCACGACTTTTTTTCGGGGGCCGCGAATTGAGGATGAGGACGCTGCAACTGGATCGAGTAAACCATAAACAACTTCGCTGGCCCTACACCACCACTGATTCAACTCCGTGTCGGTGCTGGTTGGGTATTGTTTGCATGTAGCTCCGCTTCGGCTTTCAAAAGCCAATGTGTTTAAACCTTATGTGGACACTTTGTTGTTGTGTGTTTTTTTTCTGCCCTTGCGATCGACTCTCGAGTGTAAAGGTTACGTCCATAACTGGCTGGAATACTTTGTCAAGACGGCCCCAGATCAAACCTCAATACAATCTGACGGAATCCGTACGGACTAGGTCTGCCAGTCCTATACAAGGGGAAAAATACGCTCCACGAAGTCAATTCGCATTGTTTCTGACAGGGCAAGAGCGACGATAATGTCTAATAATACATTTACGATCTTGTGGATCTGTTCGTCTCCCCACATGACAATGCTTCGCCGTCGCCGCATAGCGTTCATTACATGGAGCTGGACCTGGGGGTGGCGGGAAGAGGGAACCAGAGAAGCACCCAGTTGACACACTTTTGCGAGTAGGAAACCATTTACCATCTTGAGAAAGCCACGCTGCAAGTGAGCTGGCTCAAATTGGAAGCTCTCACTAGCCCATGCATTGTACTGCGGCCTGCAGCTTCCACGGAGCCTAGCTACGCTTGTAATCGATGCAAGTCGCCTGGTGTTCAAATTCAAGTTATTTATTTATTTGCATCTTGACCGTGGGAATGTATTAAGGGACAGAGAGCCAAGCCCTTGTAACCAAGGGCCATTGGAACCCGGAACCATGAATTCGTGCTTCTGTTCTTAATTCATAGAAAATCAGATGCACAACTGTGCCAATATAGTGGGGGTCAGGCGCCGGACCCGGACACACAACGGTATTTCCGATCGGTCGACATCGCCGCCAAAACGGCGGCGCTAACTCGGACACTGCCACCACCGCAACCACTGCCACCATGGTCGGCTCGAAGATGCCCGCTCGATCCCAAAGGTCTCGCCATCTAGAATCGTTGTAATATCCGCTGCGCATCCGTCGTCTGCCCGGCTGCGGCATCTTGTTTCGCCGCTGCTTCTTCCGGCAAGGGTGTAGAAGCGGACTCGGAGGGCGCCTTACGGCGACGTGAAAACGACGTACCCCAATTGGCAAGGCTCGCGAACGCAGCCGCTGGGCCCGCCGATTGTCGCGGCGTAGGAGCGGCGAGCGGCGAGCTAGAGCTTGGCACGTGGAACGACGTCGTCCGCCGCCGTGCCAGCAAACTCGCCATCCCTTCGCCCATACCGTCCGCTGACGCGGGCGCTGTCGTCAGAATAGGGCCGAGTGCGTCAGCACCCGGCTCGTCAAGAACGGCTGGGGCAGTAATGGCGGTCGTCGGGACCGCCTTGGCCGCGCCCCCACCGGCCCCGCCGAAAGCCGGGAGTCTTGGCGCCGAAAAGCGGGACGATGTCGACAGCCGAGAGGCCCGAGAACCGGGCCGAAGTGGGGATGACGGATGAGGGGCGGTGTGTTGCCGTCCAGCTGCTGCCGTATTCGCGGGTAGAGACTGTGGAGGGGATGATGACGTTGCGGGCGGTGTTGGCGACGGGGTGCGGATCGGAGAGGGCACTGTGTCCAATAAGATCGGTACGGGATCGGGCGGGGGTGGTGCTGGCTCAGATGTTGTCGTAGCTTGCGCTAAAAGTCGCGACAGAGAGGACGGCCCTGCAACTGGAATCGACGAGTTCGTCCCTGAGCGCGCTGCCGGAAAGTGTCTTGAATTTGGAGCGCGAGTAGGGTGAAAAGACTCGTCTACTTCGTTCTCGGGTGGTGCGGACAAAGGGACGAGAGTGTCCTCTCTTGTTTCAGCGACAATTAACGCCTTTTTGGAAGCTTGCCGGCGTTTCGACGTACCCGGCTGGGTCCAGTCCTCGACCTCCAACATGTAGTACTTCACACCATCGCCAAGACCGTATGGATTACTGCTGGGGTCCTGAAGAAAAGGCGTCAACAAGTGGTTTCCGAACACAATTATCGGCTACCGGACCTTCTGGTCAACCACCCGTTCAGTTATCGATGTGATTCTCGCGACTATCCACTCTCGAGATTTGAGTTGCTCAGCGAGGTGTCCGGTTGCTTGGAGGAAATAGTGCGGGAACGAGACTGGTAAGCAAAAGTCAATACATATTTGGGCGGGACCAATTTAAGTCATGGGCACTCGTTCAGACGTTCACAGATAGCCTGTCCCGAGATAAAGAGAAAAAAAATTCACGCACCATTGAACGCGGCCCAGGGCTTCGATATCGAGTTACGTGTTGGCAAGAAGAGCGCGAGATCACCTTTGGCGAAGTTCCGGAACGATATCTTCCCTTTTGCACGCTCACGATACTCCTTGCATTGCTTCTGCCATTTGCGAATGGTAGAGCCCGTTTTCATTATCGCTTCCAAGAACTGGTCGTGGTCGAAAGAACGTAAAATCTCGATTGCTCCAGCAGGATCGGAGGGGTCAACGGGGAAAGGTTCATCCTGCGGGATGGCGGAACCATACTTGGTAGTTGAAGGGAAGGTGTGAGACTCTGTGAGTTGCCCGATGGACTTGGTTATGGAGGGATGAGAGATGGCCGCCTGGGCTACCGACTGTGCTTTAAAATGAGCTGTGCGATACGCGATCGAGGTTTCTAAGAGCTGTGCAATGAGGCGTTCGGCCTCCTCCACTTTGTGCTCGAATTCCGATTGCGATGCGCGGCCAGCCCGAATGTCCTCTCTAAGCACGTTCTCCACCTGCCGCGCATCCTCCAGCTCGCGTTCAAGACGCTGGAGTTCCTCCCGGAGGATAACGCCATCGACCTCCTTCATTTCAACCTTGGCTGTAGCCTCCTTGAGCTGACGCTCGAGATCCTCGACTTCCGCTCGCAGCTCGAAGAACTGATGTTCCAACACAGCTCGATCTCCATCTGCCTCGGCGACATAGTCACGTAGCTGCCTGTCGTGTTCGCTGGCTTGTGCACGTAAAAGCCTGTCCTTCTCTTCGCTGGCTTCCCCCAGCGCGTGTTTCATCTCGGATCGCTCTTTGCACATCGTGTCAATCTGAGCCTCAAGGTTCTCCCCCCGAGCACGCGCCTGTTCGAGATTTCGAAGGGTTTCATCCTGGTCTTCGAGGAGCTTCGCAATCTTTGCAGAGTTTCGATCCTCCAAGGCCCTGATCTCTTCTGCTTCCTCGCGAGCCTGGGTCAATTGTTGCCGCAAAACTTCTGCAGCTTTGGTTTGGTTTGTTGCCTCGGAGAGGGCATCGCTCAGCTCTTGTTGCCGTCGATCGATATTTGAAAGAAGATCTTTATGCCTATCTTCCAAGATACGACGCGCTGAAGCCTCAGACTCTATTTGCGCACGAGCTTGATGTAATTCTCGCTCGAGCCGCTCCACTTGCTCATGTTCATTACTAGAGATCCGAAGCTGCTCCTTAAGATGGGCAACTTCTGCCTTCAAGGCACGACGCTCCTCGTTGAACAACGCCTCGCTGCCGGCCTTCTTCTCTTCAAGGTCGCGCAGATTCTCGGCCAGTTCTTGGAAGGCTTGGTCATCTGCGTCGGATACTACGCAAGGGGAGTGACGTTAGTGCAATCAACCCTCTTGCCGCAGAAATCCTACTCACAACGCCTCCGTGATAAAGCCAGTCGTGATGACGAGAGCACTACGTGTGGGAGTCAAATCACAACTATCGATCGAAGGAACATGAGTAACATACGCGATCGCTCTGCAATTCTGTCGAAACCCGCCTCAAGAGCATCCATCTTGTCGACCAATCTCTGGAGATTCGTGCGCATCTCTCGAACATTGGCCAGTGCCACACCATTGTCTTTCAGGGACTGAGCATACCGCTCTAGGTCCTCAAGGACGCGGAGCAAACCTGTGGTTGAGGATCATGTCACTCGATGAGGGACTCCATCAGGGAGATGATCCAAAACGCACTGCTGACATCAGTCCGTTCTAAGGTATATGAGCTATCGGCATCCTTGCCTCCAGAAGGGGAGAAGTCGATTGAGGGCACTGCGTCCTCCATACCCTTGGGATCGAAAGGGAGTTGACCGTGCACGTCACCACGGTACACCTGACGGCGCTTGCGCTCGGCAGCCCTTCGTGAGAATGTAAGTCGTACTTATGCGAATCAGTTGAGCACATACGAAAGCTTCGCCATCAGCTCCAAAATGACCTGGCAACGCTTGTAGAAGAATCTTGCTATACGAATGCCATTAGATGGATATCTTTCAAAGGAGCGAAAGGGATCACAGCTACAGACCGAATTCTTTCCGACGAACCACCTCAATGAGGGTGGCGCCATAAGCATATATCAGGCTGTGAAGTCGCTGAATATGAGGGAACGCATTCTTAGTCCTGAAACTAGATTGCAGTGCGGTCAAATCGGCAGGGAGCGAGACCAGGTCATTGTTCAGAGCGCTGATTTGTCGCAGGCCACGTAGGCAGTGCTCAGTGAATGTGTTCTGGAACGACATAAGAGGGGAACAGTGTGCAGAGTGTTCGAGAATACCTTCAGCTCTGTGATAGACGATACAGCACGCCTCATGGATATGTCCAATTGACGAAGTTCTGGGGAAGAGTTCAAAGAAGTCTAATGGAGCTGGGAGATCGCTTCACCTGGCAGAATCGCCTCGGCGTTAACGACGGGATCTAGGCGACGATGAGCAAACGATATGGCGCAAGTCAAGGATCCAAGATTACTGTCAAGGCCAGATACGACCTCCGAAACTTTGCCGTGTAATTCACGAGCCAGCTGGTCTAATGCCTCGGCTTCATCCAAAAGCCTAATCATATGTGAGGAAATCGAACGTGCGGCTGGGGCCTCGACCCACCTCGTATCAGAAAGACTAGACCTCACCTCGGCTGCACCGCCGGAAAGCCTCTTCATGCTCGCCTCGATTTGATGGAAGCGTTCTCGCAGTTCCTCTGTTACGTCGTAAATATGCGCACAATCAAAAAAGGAGAAACGATCTACCATGCGTTCTCCGACAACTATCTCCTACTTGGTACATCTTCTCATTGGAGACATAATCTCCCAGCGTACGGCCACGGTTTCCGGCGTCCATTGCTCGTTGCATTGCAGTCGACATGAACTCGCGGTGGATCTGGACACGCGAGACCATCTCCAAGTCGGAATCGATGCTGGCTATTAGATTGGCCTGTTTCTCTAGTTCGCGATGCGCCCCTGCCGCAACGCCGTCAAAGACATCGGCGACGTTGAGTACATTGAGGTCAAGGACCGTCGAGGCTATTCGTAAAGCGGACTGTTGACATCGCAGCGATTCCAGAGTACGGGCTGTCGACTGTTGGTGTGCCAACGCCGCTCGGTGGTACGAGGCGCTCAACTGGGAAGGTTTGAATGGTGGCGTCGCAGTCATCGTTTCTGTTGGGGGTCACGCGGGACACGAGCGCGGGAAGCGAAGACCATACCTTCTATTGGCGGCTGCAATGGCGGTTGAAGGTGAAGCAACTTTACTACTTCATCAAAATCTTCATCCAGATAGTACTTGTTGAATACAAAGATCGACTGGCGCGTGGTCAGAAACAGCACGATGCCGTGGTGAAAAGCGCGGGATTCGAAAATGACCAAAGTGAGATGCGAATGCCGCACATAGACGTATGGAAATATGCATAGGAGACGTGAGAAGTATGGCGAAGGAGAGGACGTACCTGGTCTTGTGTCCCTGCAAGGTCGCGTACATTGTCTGTTCTCAATCTCCGCCCGTCTGAAAGATATGCGAGAACTGCGCCCTCATCAATCCCAATCTCTCTACGTAGGAACGTTTCGAGGTTTCCAAGTCTGAAAGGTGTTCAGTCGATGTGAGAATAGAGCTACATTCCGCTGTACCTCTCGATGTCCCAAAGTGTGGCATTCGTCTGTGCACCCGCTAAGCGATACAACGCGTTATCAAGGAAGGGGAGTTACCTGAAATACTTCGCCGTCCTCAGCCCTGCATATCCGAATCATAGTTTTGTAGTCGCCGGGGGGGTGCGCGGTGGTGGTTGGCTAAGGGCAGCGCACAATTACGGGTATCCGTTAAATGTGGCCTGCGCAGTCCTGAAAAGGAAGGTTGAAGCCTCAAGCCCGAGCAAATCTCCCTCCGCCATTCGTCAGCATAGCAAAGTTAATCGTAGTAGAACTGTGAACATCGTGTATTTATACAAGTCTGCATCTGAGAACTGATCGCAGCGTGTCCAGCCTGAGCGATACCTCGTGTGCGTGTCGGTCACGAACTGAGAGCAAAAGCAGCACGTGCTGGCGCATCATCCAACCATTCCATTTCCGAATCCGTGGATCGCCCACGGGGTTGCTCGGAGAAAATCAATGGCTTTCAAGACCCTCTCGAAATCCGAAAAGTCTTACATCCAGACCTCCCTCCAGGCCCCAAGTCCACTTCGTGCGGACGGCCGTTCGATTCATCAGTTCCGGGCCATCACGCTACAAACCGGGGTCGTTCCCATCGCGAACGGCAGTGCGCAACTCAATCTCGGTCGGTCATCCGACGAGAGCATGGGCGGAACCGAAGTGCTCGCAGCCGCAAGGCTCGAGGTGGAAGACATAGGAGTTGACGCAGGTGGTGGCGGTGGCAGGGTCGTGTGCGCCGTATCCTGGTGCGTCGACTCCTCGTCCGAATGAAAGGGACTGAAAGAGGCGCGAAGAAAAGTTCTCCGGCCGCGTACTCATACCTCTCGGCGGCTGCATTGGACGACCTTCAGCACGACTACAGCGCGGTGCTTAACGACGTTCTCTCACATGCGTCGTTGCGACCGCCAAACCTCGGTATCATCCCTAGTCGCAAAGCCTGGCTCCTGACGCTCGACCTCATGATACTTTCGGATGCGGGAAACGTATACGACGCACTTTTCATGGCTGCGCGCGCCGTCCTTTGGGACACACGCGTGCCGAGGACCAGAGCCATCGAGTATCGCCCCGACAAGAGAGAGGGCGGAAAAGGAGGGGGTGACGAGATGGATGTCGACTCTGAACCTCATAGCGGGCTCGACACAAGAAGATCAAAGGCTCCGGCAATAGACTTTGAACTCGAAGATCACTGGGACGATGGGGCCGTCTTGGGCGGGCGAGAGGCGTGGCCCGTGAGCGTGACTCTCAACCTGGTGCCTTTCCTTCCCGTTTCCTCTTTATTCGTCGTTTACTAACATGATATCAACAAGTTTCCTGGTGTGCACTTCCTCGACGCCACGACACAGGAGGAGGCCGCCACACCCCTTCGTCTGGTCCTGATATTCTCCTTTCCCACAAGATCGCCCGCAGCGCTCCATGGGATGCATCTACTCGGCACAGGAGACACCGACCTTGCTCAGATCGAATCTTTAGTGAAGGTGAGTGTGTCAGCGCGCTTCCAAGTTGGAAAACTCAAAGTGTTGCTGCCGACAGGACGGGGAAAAGTACGCGCTAGAGATCTACACTGCGTTGAACGCCAAGTTGAAAGATGAGGAGCTGCGCCGGACGGAGAAGGTGCGGTTGAAGTTCTCCGCGGCGAGATAAATGAGAGTGTTTGAGTTCGGTTTGCCAACAAAGGGTCTGCGAGAGGATTGTCGCGATTGCGACTCCTTGCTGCTACTACGTTCGGTTTTTGGGGCGACCCCATCTCGACCCCACTTTCTCACCCTGTGTGGGGTTATAACTATTCTGTTGCATACAAATGGCATAGATTGCCACAACATGGCAGGTGCCTATCGCAGTATGTCCTGCACACACGAAGTTTATCATGTTCCCAGGCCCTGGGAGAACCGTTCCAGAACCAAAGCCTAGAAGCTCCTAGACTGGTGTAGGTTCGTCTCCAACGAGTTAATCATGGCCCGGGGGTGCATCCAGTGAATCACCCGAGGGGTTCGCTATTTCCTAGTTGCGGTATAGCAGCTCAACAGGCCCACCAGTCCTCTCAAAGTAACGATCACGAATGGGATCCAGTGCGTGAGCACGCAGTATAAGGCTCACGCTCACACACCGAAGAACAGAATAGCCGGGGCCTGGCTTCGTAATGGTCATTCGGACATGTTATTAAGACGTCTGAATTGTTACGGGGGCACATGGGGCAGTACCGGAAACTAAACATGAAATGACAACGAAAACACTAATACAGGGAAAGTTGGGTGTCAAGTCTGTTCACCATGTCACATGGCATATCTGGGAGGGATCGGGGCTGTGAACTGGTGGACCTTGACGAGCACGCGAAAGAACGTACTTCCGTGTCCACTCCCGTGCAGTCGCTTCATAACGAGCGCGATCGGTCTTGTACAAGTGCGCAATATCAGGCACAAGCGGGTCATCGGGATTCGGATCCGTTAACATCGAGCAAATGGACAAGAGCACTGCACGGCACAGAGAACATCGTCGTACATTAGATTGATTAGCACAATAACCCAGAACAATAAAAATCAAAGGACCTTTGGAGATGGTAAGTGCCGGCGACCATTGGTCCCTCAAGATATCAAGACAAATCGACCCATTCGCATTGATGTTGGGATGATAGATCTTGGTGGTGAAGCTAACTTTCGGTGGCTTGAATGGATAGTCCGTCGGGAACGTAATTGAGAGGAAGAAGACGCCACCAGCGTAAGGGGAATCGCTCTAACGAGGTGGGAGCAGGTTACCCGATAAGAAACGCCATGGAAACAAAAGAGCATACAGGGCCCATGATTGTTGCCTGCCATTGAAACATGTTGTCACCAGTAGGTCCTGCCGAGCAGGACGATGGGGGGTCACGACCGAGATCGATCAATTCCTGTAGGGAAAAAAATCAACCGATGGGCTTGGGGTTTCAGTGCGGGGAATCGGAAAGGCCGGAGCGGTTAGCATCGCCCCATGGTGAAATCTCTTCGAAAAGGAAAACGACATTCGACGAGAAAACAAACTTTGTTGATGCGCTTGAGAGCCATGGTTAAAATGAAATGCTAAAGACTGTCGCACGAGAAGAAAAACAGGAAGGCAGATCAACCAAATCGCGTAAATAGATACGGGATAATGCATGCAAGAAAGTTGTAAAAATGGAGAAATGGGTACATCTTTAGCAGCTGGATAGGATAGAAATGGAATAAAAAGAGCGTACTAGGTGATTCGAGTGCTGGAGGAGTTGGAGGGAAGTAGATGGTGGTGATGAGCGAAGCTGGGGGACTCGGCCCATCGCAGTTTATTTGGGTCGATTAGTCAACTATTTGGTCACAGCCACAACAAGGTTGCCTGCGCCTAATCCAATCCAATGGATCAACAGTACCTGTCTGACTTCTTCGTCGTCGAGTCATTTCTGAGCGCTCATGCCTGGCATTACCAGAGACTAAGATGGTTTGATTCTCGCCGTGCCATGCTACGTTACATTCAAGGTATCGCCTGTTAGCTGGTACACCCAGCCAAGGGCGTTACCATTTATGGGCAACCGCACTAGTTTCCCACCAGTGACTGTGGGAAGTTGCCAACTTTTGAGTTTGGATTTATCCAAAGCCAGGCGTTCGTCGAGAGGCAGCGGCTAGGAAGTGCCCTGGAGCACGCCCATGCCGCGAGGCGACTGGAGTCATGATGAACCATCGATGCATGTCGTTCAAGCATGCAATCCTTTTTCTTGGTGGTGCTCAATTAGTTGTGTCTGTGGAATATATTAGATCAAGTCAGGTGCCCGATATCTGAGCGATCTGACACTTCAATTTGCAACGTGTGAATATCGATTCGATCCTTCCTCCGCTTAGCGAACTAACTGGGTTTGCTCGACCTCTAGATTGCACGGAAGACGATTGTGGAATGGCCACTGCTACCTTGGCACCTTTGCCTCCTTATCCATCTTCTCATACACGCTCTCAGCTCTCCCACACCCAGCTTGCGTCGCTCAACCAGAAAATTTCTTTGTCGATACAACAAACGCTCGACCTTCCAACCCAGGCTCTGCATTCGGCCGCACCAGCGGCTTTTATCTGCTCTTATGCCCACGACGTCGCACAGAATAACTTGGACGCGCTGATATGGGACGTCAATTCCAAGGCAAAGCCAAGGTCCGAGACAAGCGAGGTACGAACCATCCGAGCCCGCACGCTCCTCCTTGCCGAGCGGCTTGCGTCTGCGGGTATGCTGGACCCCGCGACCCTCCTCGATCTCAGCGTCGCATACGCATCCCA
The DNA here is from genome assembly GCA_025769875.1 of Russula earlei. NCBI lineage: Eukaryota > Fungi > Basidiomycota > Agaricomycetes > Russulales > Russulaceae > Russula > Russula earlei. The sequence goes on along the minus strand of JAGFNK010000566.1, from coordinate 9,996 downwards.
ACCCACGCGCCTGCGCGCGCTGTTCGACAGCGCCTTCTCCCGCTCTCCCTCGCTGCTCGCCTCCATCACCGCATCTGCGCTCCCCGCCTTCACGTCCATCCTTCGCTCCCATACCACCACCGGGCTCCACGGCATCCGCAAGGTCACGCACGTGATTCTGTCCCTCTTGCGCGTCAGCCCACCCGATCTTCTCCGCGCCTTCGCACGCAGCCGGGACTTCGTGCTTTCCCTAGCCCAGGCGTACGACGCAGGACTCAGGACCGCCGCGAGCTCCTATGGCCGCCTGTACATCCCAGCTGCGGGCGTGCCGCATCGCGAGCCATACGATTGGGAAGTCCTCTTCCTCCAAACCAAAGTGGACCTCCTCGACGCGTTCCATATCCTGGTCACGGCGCTGCTCGACGCCCTCGCGGCGCTCCCGCAGGCAGATCCCTCATTTGTTGCGGAAACCGAGCGAGCCTGTGACATCCTCTCTGCCCTGCATTCCCTCTCCCCACCCCCGAGGCGTCCCGATGACCACCCACCACCGACGACGTTCCTCAATCGCAGTTTGCTCGCGGACTACCAGTACACGTACGACCTCTCCGATAAGCTCGTGCATGCTCTGCCTCATGGAGCCGCGGCGAATGATGCGCGTCTCAAATGGCTGCCGACCGCCCTTCGCGAGCTCGAGGCGGACCTCAACGGTGGAAGCTCTGGACCCCCATGTGACAGACAGGGACCGCGTCGGGATCCAGGGGCGTTCAAGTTGCTGCTTGGGCCTGGCGTGCTCCATGGCATCCACCACCCTGTCCTTTTCGATGCAGCCCGCGCCAGCGAGGATGCGGTTGCGGCCCCTACAGCAAGTGCTGAAGCTCCCATGGCGTCCAGCAGTAGGGCAGTTGACCCCCGGGTCGAGGAGGTCTGCGCGATCCTGCCCAATTATGCTCCAGAGTACGTCGAAGCACTGCTGCAGCGCGCGGAATACGGAAGTGTCGAGCACGTCGTCGAAGCGCTGCTCGAGGGGACGGCGCCGCCACCCGAAGCAATACAACAGCAGGCTACGTTGAACGCTCAGACTCCCCAAGCACGAGAAGAATTCGAATATACTCGCGATCGTTGGAATGTGTTTGATGGGGAAGATATGGACGTTTCGAGGTTGAGAGTCGGAAAGAAAAGGTATGCCTTTCTTCCAATCTGCCGCGCACGGCGATATGCTCAACGACCCCATCTGGCGTCTTGCGGCGGCGGCAGTGACGACGCGATGACGGTGCTCCGCGACCGCTCGTTCATGGATCGAATGAAAGTCGACATTTTGCGACGCGTCGAAGCATCGACCGACTCGGAAGACGACGAAGTCGATGTCTTCGGTGTTGCAAGCGATCGTGCAAAGGGCAAGGGCAAGGTACGCGAAGTCGCGTTCGACGACGAACTGGAAGATATCGGCAGCGTGCGCGTCGCAGGCGACGGGGAGGAAAGCTCTGCGGACGACGACGAGGATGGAAGGGAGGAGGAGCCCGAGATGACCCCGCAGACGATCGTCGAACTCGCGTATATCGCGAATCCGAAGGCGTTTGATCGCGACGCGGCCACCCGAAGAAGCAAAGAACGTGCGGCGCTGCGTGCACAGACAGGTACGTCGGATGGCGTCTCGCTCGCTCGTGAACTGGACGTGCGCATGACTGACGGCGCTCCGTTCGTCAAGGCTGGGTGGACGAACAGATCGAAGGTTTCAGGATCATGCTGGATCGAGACGTGCGTTCGAGTCTCGGGTCATACACCCTGCTTGCTCCCTCACGTTCCTTAAATTTTTCTTTTCACCAGCCAAAATTGAAGGAAAAGACGCTTGCTCGGCACGAATTTGCAGGTAACAAGCCCTTCCAGACCCCACTGTCAGGTCAGAACAGTCGTAGTCGCAGCGGAACGCCAGATGCCCAGCCTGCGCGCGGGCGCGGGGAGAGCGGGAGTGGCAGACGCGGTCAGGTTCGTGGTCATAGTCGTGGTCACGGACGCGGACGCGGGCGAGGAGGAACAAGAGGGTCAGAGACCGTAGGTGGCGGGGGGAGTGCCGATGGCGGTGACGCACGGAGCCACGCGTGGAAAGCTAAAAACAAGGCCCGACAGGCGAATCACGATCGGAAACGAGGACACGACAGAAAGATGAGGAGAGCAGGAGGACCAAGTGGTGGACAGTAATCATTTTGGGCATGGTATAAGTACAATACATGATATATGATATATTGAGAAACCAGGCTGGGCAATGAGTTTGCTAATCATACCTTGGGTGGGTAGTGATCAAAAGAGCCTGCCTCTGAACTTCGAGTCGAACGAGAGATCGATGGCCTGATTTACTAGGTTCAAGTCTGGATGCGCATCGCGGTTAACACCACAAGCGGAGAACGGAAAAGTTAGAAAGGGGGGGCATGTGGGTACGCACCTAAATCCGAGCCCATGTTGATACAAACCATGTGCTTGATGGTCGATGCATCCACCACCGTTCCAACAATCTCGACAAAGGTATCCGTGACGCCATGTGTCTGTGGGGGCTAGGGGTAGAAGACCACAGACTGATGCATGAATAAACCGGACGGGCACTCTTAGAGGTCCTACCGAAACGTACCGGGGGAAGCAACACCTTTATCTTCCCTCCGTCGGGGGCCTCCATGAGCAAGTGTGTCTCGTCATCGGAAAACTGCAGCGAGTCGGCGCGGGAGGTCAGTGAGCCGCACCGCTTGGCGGGGAGGGAGCAAGACGAACGGCGCTGGACTCACATTGAGCACCTTGCCTGTGACCCTGACAGGGTGTCCTGCGCCAAGGTAGTTTTTTAAGCGCGCGGAATTCACGCGAGGGGATCCTTGGTCGTCTGACATTGTGTTGATTTATGAGATCGTCGCGTCGCGCTCGGTCTAGTGGAACAGGCAGTCGTGGGAAACCAACATAGGACGCGATAACTGGGAACGTGGCGTGGGTGCTAGCCCGGGCCACTTCTCGAAAATGCGTGTAATACAGGAGTTACTACACAGGAAGAACAATCTCCGCCCCCCAAGTCGAGCTCTTTCGATGAGCAAGAGCACAGAGCTTCCCCGCTAAATCTGACCACAGCACGAATTTACAGGTGGACGGACATTAGGAGCTCGTTGCGTCCCTCTTGGCGTAGGTCATTCTATCTGGCCGATTGACGTTCCAGGGACGGACTAAGTCATATCGAAACGAACCGAATCACAGTCATCGTGCAAGTATTAAAGGTCAAAACGTGCTGATACACATTCCGGTTGCAGACTCGGCCGTCCACGGACAGGACAAAGACCTGCGTTCAATGGAACGCCTGTATGATATCTGTGCATTCGGCCGGCTCACAACTCACCTCTTTATCCCTTTGGACTTCGATTTTGAGGGTGGTTCTGGTGATTCTGCTCCGCATTGACGCTTACTATTGGTTCCCCAAATTCTATCTTCACTTGAGCAGAACCCACCAAGCTTTCGCCTCTACGTTCATAAGATTTGCGACTCCAGCCAGTGTGGGCCCTTTGAAAAATGCCAGAAACAACGCGCCTGCATTTTCACCATAGGTATTTCAGTCACCATTTGTATTGCTATGGCCCTTGCAAGAAGGAGTTTGGCCTAGCCACCAAAAGTCATATCCTGGGGCGTGGATCGAAGTGGCCCATGCAAAACGGTCTCCATGCTTCCCTCCCTGTTACTTATCACCTCCCCTTCTGGTAGTACGTATGCTCCAAAATCGCCTTTCTCCCCGAAAACTTCTGACCCCGAAATCTATACAGCAGCAGGATCCGAGTCGACAGACGATGGAAAATTTCCCCGAAGATTTCATAGCGAGAGTTCGCGTGAAATTTGTCCCTGGTACTGTGATAAGAGATCAGGGAAGACGTGCAGCTCCGTGACAATACACCGATATGGCATAACTTCCTTGACCTCTTTACCATCTAAAATGATCACTGCCAGTGATCAGAGGAACAGTGTCCAGGGGTGTAGCGTAACATTGGGTCATACTGGCATTTTACAGAGGCATCGTTTGGACTTGGATGCCATGTGTTTGTTATTCAGTCCACAGAGTTGTGTTGAAATCTGATGGTGGGTCGCAGAAGGTGCCACCTTCACAACGGACACCATCTTTCTGGAGTGTATAGCTATTTCCGGGATGTGGCGAACACTCTCACACTCTGCCAATCCCAACCGACGTGACGGGGCATATATTGTCCTGAGTCAAAAATACGCTCTTTATCGAGTTCTTGCCAATCAAATGACTTGCAGCGCTCGGGTATTATCTTGGCCTTGCACTGTCACGGTTATCTTTGGCGATGATAGATACGGATCATGGTTGATCCCACGACTTGCCATCGTACCCAGATACAGCACAAGGGTATATTTTCGACATCGCTTGCAGCGAAGATCTCAAGATCTCGAGTTACACCAACCTTGGATGGTACTACCTACTCGTATTGTATCGAGAACAGTTCGTCGTCAGGGACTTAATGAACTGACAGCCAGGGGTTAGACATCAGTCCGACACAGAACGCAAGAATATCCTTGATTTTATGCAGAAGGTTCTTTGGGGCCAAGGCTTCACCACCATCTTTAACGCCACGTCGTGATTTAATTGGTGCCCGCTTTACGCGTTGCGGACTTGCGGATCAAGACAATTACCCCAGGATGCGGCCATACGGTCGGGCGTATTATTGTAAGTCGACGTGCGTTAGCCTAACTATGATGGCATATTTCGCCCCCCAGGGATTTCCATCGCGAGAAGGCGAGTCACTGATGTCCCGTGCTTTTCTGACGCTTTTCATAGGAGGTATACTGTATTATTCTGTACATAGCTAATTGGTCAACATGCAACAAGACATACGATATATCAGTTGTACTACTGCTATCGGTCGCGTTGTGGGACGGGCGTCCCAAATGTATTTAAGTAGAACTGCGTCGCACTATCCTGCCAAGGAACCTGAAGATGAACCCTAATAAATAGAACATATCCAGGACGAATATGGCGACTGGTGGCTCTTTGCAGTCCCGAAGCCTCCAATAACGATGTAAAATATTGATACGAGTGCGGAGAGTTCGCCATTGTTGGAGGGCCTGTTCGGCCGAGGGGCGGCTACTTGGGTCCCTTTGTGTCATATTCTCGATCAAGGGCGTGAAGAATCCTAAATTGGAGTAATGCTGCACAGAAGTGAGACAATCATGTGAGGAGGCAGAGGGTGAAAGCCCACATTCTGAAATTCGCAACGTAATACGTTGCCAATGGTGAAAATATCCACTTTGAACGGGTCATAAGGCACGGTATTAGACAGTTCAGGAACATCCTGGTCGCGACCCGCGCGACCGAGAACGAGTTGACGTTGCTCCCCTGCCGGAAAGTACGACGAAATGCCATAGTCAATAAAGTAATACCTGACCCGGGCATCTAAACGAGGTATCCTAGGAGCAACAGTCGTTATATCATGGAGAAAGCTACGTTCCACGGGGTGATGTCCTTGCGGGAACATTCGACTTGCATCCATTAAGATATTTTTAAGGGAGCAATCTCTGTACCATGGAGATACATTAGTATCCAATTTCGAAGAAAAATCAGAAGACAAACCGATGTGCAACGCCTTGTGAATGCATGAAGACGAGACCCTAGCAATGCATTAGCGATGACCTAACTCAATCAATTCATGCCCTCAACGCACTTCCAGAAGCTGATCAACAAAGTCCAACATCTCCGCGATGGTTTCAAAAGGGGGATCGTCGATCAAACGCAGGAACGGCATAACTATGTACGAAATTGCCTCGTCGTCAGAGTCCACAAAGGTATCTATAATGGGAACCGAATGATTCGCGGGGTCGTCAATTGCGCTGAGTATCAATGCTAAGCGTGACTCCAAGTCGCTCGTAGTAACTTCTTTGATGTATACGAGCTTGTCGTCTGATATACGGGTCGCGTCAACCAGTAAAGGACGGAACTAGTGAAAAGATATGATAATATCCATGGAAGCATCATTTTCGCTCACTGGAAGACGCGAGGAATCTTCGCAAGTATAGTACTCCTGTCCTGTTGATAGCCAAGATGGAGTCCATCCTGGTCGGAGCCTTGGACGGAGCATGTAGCCCTTAGATTCGAGGAAAAGCTGGCGGTCTCTCCACCTGACTTCATGGGTGTATAAATTTACTGGCCCCATAAACCTTGACTGGGAAGTGTTCGAGGTGACTTGCATGTCGATACTGGATGACCGTTGACTCCAGGTGGGGAAATAAAAATGTTCGTACTGTGGATGGACGAAACAAGGCGTGGGAACAGCTCTAGCGGAGATCGCGCTGGCTCAAAATCATTTGGCGCACGGAGGGCGATCAACCTGACATGCTCTATTGTTCTCTCCGACAAGAGGCGTCCTTGGAGTGGGAGCGTTGCAAATTCCTTGGCTTGAAGAAGTTGGAACGGCAGAGGCAACGTATGTCAACCTCAATCGTTCGCATAGCCTGTTAGCCCCAGCCTCTCGGCGTTCAGTTATAGGGCTGTGTCTTTGAGCAGGCCGTTTCTAATCGGCACCAGTCAACACAGTGACATCAATATTATGGATGTATACCACGTCACAATCAATCGCGTGGGCCTGCATACATGCAAGTACAACAAGCCTTGCCTTATATCGTATTTGAATTGAGCTCACCGCTCTACGCTCAAACAACTGTTCTTCTAGCTTTATATGCTATACCCCTCGCAACCGCCCGCCACGTTCATGCTCATATAAAACCCTCATGAGCAGAACCGACATTGCATCGGATATATTTACTAGCACCCTCGTTCCCTTATTGAACTTTACTTTCTTCGGTGGAGTATTGACTGTGTCATTATTCTCCGCCAGTTTTCAACTATCGATTCAGAACCAACTTGAAGGTCAGTGGATCAATGCGCATGTGTTACAAGGGTACTGAAGACGACATACAAAGAATGACTGATTATGCTTGGCTAACGTTGGGGAACGCGGCAAATGTCGTCAGCTTGATTGCCGGAGGAGCGGGCGCTGTATCAATTTATCAGTCTTACGGTTCTCCCGATACTTCCCTCGAGGGAAGTGAGATAATGTTGGATAAGGTTAGAGCAACACTCCAAAAAAAAACTTTCTCCTCAACGACGGGAGGAGATTCAGGCCACCTGTCAGAGCCAACCGTCCCATGAAGGAACCCCGAAAAGCCCTGAACAACTGGAGACAGAACTCGAAATGTGCGTATTGTCAATTGGTGTTTCACCTTTCTCTCGAATTCGAATTCATCGCACTGTGTAGCCTTTCGGATGCTTACTGTAGACTGAAAATGCATTCTGAAAACGCGTCATTTCTGGAGAGAGTGTCACTTTCCATACACAGCGTTCCGGGCCGCTGTCGGGGATCTCAAAGATCATGCCAAAGAGCTTTTACGTGATACCTGGGTGAGCCTCGTTCCTCGCTCTACGAATCATTACACTTATTGCATTTCAGAAAACGACTGTGCCAAATCCAGATGACATAGGGTTCAATCCCTCCAAAGCTTCGAGGCTGGCGTCAGCTCGGCCCGCCAACCTTAATACCATGAATTCTGTTTCGATGGATTTGGAATCGTCTCCCGACACCGGAGGTACATTACGTACCCGTCCAACGTCCTTGTTTAACTGATGACTTCTTAAGACAGCCCGATGTCTCTTCGCTCGCGTGTATGAGAATACACGCGTACTTCGACGACTACGAGTTACGTTTTGTGCTTTGCGATTGTGTTCAGCACAATGGATATGATCTGTATTTATACGATGGTTTTTAATTTTCTGAGGAAACTGTTGAGATGGACCGGTAGCGCGCAGACGCCAGTCAGACAGCATCTCCCACCAAGCGCTGTTTTGCGATGAGGGGACCCACGAGGGCGCCAGGCTCAATGATCTATTCCCAAAACTTAGGATAGAACTAGAATCTTATGGTAAGAATATTAGACATGGGCCCGATGTACCGCAACGCTAACATTAGCCCACTATTGATGCATTAAACGACACATGCGACAATGTCACCTATTTGTTTCCCACCTTGGCACCAACGGTGGTACGATCATTCTACAATCTACTGGAACAAGCTTTTTTTTTTTTTGATTGAATACAAGTGTGATAAACATAGAAAGCACGCCGAGGACTGCCAAACTCAAGGCAAAGTACGTACGATGTGAACGCGATCAACGTGTATTGTTCCAGTAGCAGTAGACCTTGACTAAAGATACTGACCGCTTGTCCGAGCTAAGATCCGAAAGAGTCAATTTATGTAGTAATTCAAGAGGGCGCAGCATGGCAGCAGTCAGAAGCTTGCAGAAGTCAGATCCATGGTTGTATGCTGCTCCAGATCAAACGTGTCAGGTTATCCGTCAAACCTGATTCCTCAGCGTTGTCATGAACAGACGCCTCGCCTTCCTCCTATAGGTACTTTAAGTGTTAGCCGAATCATTTCTGGGCGGGGTGGCGGGAAGAGCTTTGACAGAGGGACGACTTGGGCGGCAGGTGCCGCAGCAGTGCCGCAGGGTGCGAGAAGGATTGCCAAGGATGGAGGGATTCACATAACGGTGCACTAACGTAACATCGTATAGTGCGGGAGCAGGGGTCGAGCCAAAAGAGAGGGGTGCGCAGTACCTGTGTGGAGGATGGAGTTAAGCGGTCAGCTTGATCAATTACGCGAATGGGGCAGTGTTGCAGGGTAGGCGCGTCGGAGCTGGCGCACCAGCTTTACAGTTCGTGCTCTCTTCCTCAGTGGACGGACTCGTGTTGCGCTTATTTGACGATGAAACCAGGTTGACGAGACCTCGTGATAGGCGGAGGAAGACATGCGAATAAAGGGCAGACGTACAATTTCGATCGCAACAGTATGGCGTACTCGAGAGTGTGGGAGGTGATGCAGTAGTTGGCGGGTAATGTCTTTCACGTGCAGTCAGGGAAACTGCGGTGGAGCTGTATGTGTGGTAGGGAGGCGAGCAGCCAAGCTGGGAACGAGGATTATCTTTCGAGGGAGACTGAAAACATGAGAAGGGGTACGGGGAATGGGAAAGAAGTACGGAGACGTTGGAAAGAGCGTCCTTGGATACTGTACAGTACAGGGATCAAGAACGAAAACCTTGTGCTCCCCGCTCAAGCCCTGACTGACATAATAGTAATCGGCAGGCTCGACGCACGTCATAGGCAAATGGTCGCAGAGCTCCCCACATCACTGCAGAGATAACGTCGCGAACGACCTGCGCGCACCGTAGTACACCGAGGTCTGGCCCCAGGATTACGGCGTGCGAACGGAGACACAAAAGAGCTGTTCACTCGCTGACCTTGTAATATTTTCAACCCCGACCGAGCGGCCCCTCGCGGTAACTGGACGGGGACGGATATCAACACAACGCTAAGGCCACACAGCTGTAATCCGTCCATCCGGTACAGTACAACTTCCTTGGTTGCCTTCGTAAAGGCGCTCCACCGTTGTAAAGCTACAGGGGGGCCAAGTTACATACAACGCTATCCACCCTTCACAGCCGCACGACACTGAGACCTATGGCCAACTAAGAAATTGAGAGAGGCCTTGGCCGTCCGTCCCAAGGTAGTGCATCCATCATACATACATTGTACGGTGGCGCAGGGGCAGAATGTATTCACTCCTCAAGGAAGAAGTAATTTCCCGAGACTGAACAAAAGCTGTCAGAAGGCGCTCGCAAACGATGGACGGCGCACAGACCTTTCTGTTCCTTGTCCTTGACCGAATTCAGTTTGTTCACACGTGGGCGGAAGTTCGTGGGGTCGCGACGGAACGTTATCTCCAGCGACTGAAGGAATTTGTTCATCCCCGTCAGGAGCGATTGTGGCCTGCAGAGATACGGTCGTGATCGGTCTTTACCATATTATGGCACAAAGACAAAATAATCATACGGAGTGGCGGTGGCGGCTATGGCGGGAGTGCCCTCAAAGACAATGACGCGGTCAGCGAGGTAAGTCGCCATTATGAAATCGTGCTCGATGACAAAGGCCGTTTTCTT